>JANTPZ010121969.1:0-88869 GCA_025593235.1 Vachellia pachyceras | reverse complement strand
GAGAGAGATGGCGCGTATGGCAGGTCAGTGTCTAACCCGTCTGACCCGCCCAACTCGGCAGGTCTGACGGGTTAATGGCGGTTCAGTCCGGTTCATACCGGTCTGAACCGGTTTAGACTGAACCGGGTTCAGTCATCAAGCCGGACCGTTTTCCCGGCCGGTTCACCGGTTTCCGGTCTGAACCGGCCGGTCCGGTCCGATTTTTCGTTCCCTGAATGAAACCATTCTCTCTATTATTATTTTTTTGAAATTATGCATAGAGTTAAACCCAAAAAAAAATTAAGGCCAGCTGGGGCTGCCGAAGCAGATTATTCTTTAAAGCATCATAGACCAAGTGACCAACTATTTACTGATTGTGTCGGTTTTAGTAATAAACCAACAAAACAATATATGTTTACTCTCTAAAAACATGTTCAATGATGTTTTTCGTAAAACGAGATAATCTCCTCACATATTTACCTCGACTTTCGTAAAAGTATTTCTCTACCGCGTTCCCAAACGGATACGGTCTCTAAAGTCTCCACTGTCTAGCTCAAAAGAGTATCAGAATGTATAGATCAACCCTTGTGTCGGTCATCCAACATGGATATTAGGCTAGCTCAAGCAGAGTTATGAACTTGTGATCCGAGGAAAAGACATTGGACGTGGTTACTATAATAACCAAATAATGTTTAATAGGGAGAATTAATTAGATCTGAAGCGTTCAGATTTAATATAAACAGTACAGATTTCACTTTTTTTAACAGTAATTTCTTAAATAAAATTTTATTTCTTTAAAAAATAGTAAATGATATATTGTTTTATTTATTACTCTATGTCTATTGAAATATTTTTTTAAAAAATTATAAACTTTTAAAAGATTAAACCTCGACTACTCAAATTATATTTAAAACACCCAGACCTAATTATTTTATACAGAAAGAGAAGAGAAGAATTCCCTTAACTATGGCTTACTTAAACAAAAAATAATCCTTCTATGAATCATAATGTTAGTTAATCTTACAGCCCCCGAGAAAATGGAAGCAAATCATATGCCTGGGTTGTGGAAGTACAAATACAGGAACGCGGTAGAGAATGGCTCTTGCATAAGTGGAAGTAAATATGTTAAGAAGATTATCTTATTTTACAGAAAAACACTGTTGAGCAGACTTTTAACCTTTCTAGAAGTGTTTACAATTGGTCTATTACAAGTTGCCATATGAGACTATATATGACTTGTGAATATATAAGTGGAATTTTGATTAATTCAATTAAACTAAATTAGTACGCCTCTTTCTTCCCATTTTTCTCCCATTTCCACTCCAACTCCACTGCCTGGAACTTGCAAATAAAAAAGCAATGACAGAGAAGGCGATGAACGAAACTCTGTTTTATGGATCCTAAAAAAGAGGAAAACAGTAAGTGTTGTGGAAGCTATAGAAGATAGTGTGCATCAAAGTTAAATAATTTTCTGATAATTTATTGTCCAAGATGGTGGACCTGACCAAGAATAATCATCGCCTAGATACTTGAAAGAGACGTTGAGGAATCAATCCATGGCCCATCCATTGGCTTGCTTCTTTGTTCCAGGCTTGCTTGAGATTGAGAGGCTATAGATGTTTGGCTGTCGCAGGATAGCATCTGAAAGGCTTTCAAAATTGTATCTTGATCTCGCCTTGAATCTTTCTGATCCATTATTTGTGCTCGGACTGGTGTTTTTCCTTCAAGCATACTCAGCACAGATGACATACAGGGTCTGAGAGTGGGAGATGGATTGGAGCACAAGAGAGCCAAGTTGAGCATTATCATGGCCTCCTCATGGCTATAGCTTGAACCAAGACGTGGATCCACTATCTCTAGAAGCTTTCCTTGCTCTTGGAGGATATAGGCCTTCAATGGCATCCAAATATGCACACATCAATATTTTTGCCCAAAAAAAATTCAGAAAATAGAAGGAAACTATGTTAGCTCTGCAAGTAAATTCTTTCACTTGAGCAGTACCTCATTTATTAGAAACTCAGGCATAGAAAAATGTTAACTTACCCAATCCAGAAGATAAACTTTCTCGTCCATTGGTATGTAACTAGCGTTGCTCTTTCCACTAACAATCTCCAAAGCAACCACTCCAAAGCTGTAAACATCAGCTTTATCTGTCAAATAACCTTTCATTGCATATTCCGGAGCCATGTAACCTCTGAAATTAAAACATGTAGCATCAATGAGTTAGAGATTTTTCTCAACAAGTATGAAATATTAAAAAGTTACAGGATCATTCAAATTGAGTTTGGCTTTGTGCAACAGACGGACCATACATCAAAGAGCAAAACAGTAGTATGTGCTGAAGATAAAGTTTTGGCGCCAATGATCAATTGAGTATTAAAATTGATATGGTGTGATACATACATTGTCCCAGCTATTCGAGTGCTAATGTGAGACTCCTTTTTTTCGTCAAGTTTGGCTAAACCAAAATCAGATATTTTGGCTTTCAGATCTCTATCAAGTAATATGTTTGTTGCCTTAATATCCCTATGTACTATTTTCAATGGTGACTCTTCGTGAAGATAAGTTAATCCTCTTGCTATCCCTTGGCAAATCTTCATTCTTGTGGGCCAATCCAAGTGTATCCTCTGTTCACTGCGGCCTAAAAATTGAGAAAAATAAAATATCCTTTTAGGCCACATATTGCGATTCAGAAGTAGGTTTTTACATAGACAAAGAAACAGTGCCTGAAGCGTTTACCGAACAGTGCTTGAGCAAGACTGTTATTCTCCATGTATTCATATATAAGCAACAATTGATTTCCTTCGGTGCAACAGCCATGAAGTTTTACAAGATTCGGATGTTGCAGAGCAGAAATCATTCCTATTTCATTAACAAATTCACGATCTCCTTGCTTTGACTTAGAAGAAAGTTGTTTAATAGCAACAACAACACCGTCAGACAACGCACCCTGTTGTTTACCAATTCAGATCAGTACCATAGGCATAAGTGGAATGCTCTAGGATTTCAAAATCTCATGTTTACCTTATACACAGGCCCAAAACCACCTTCCCCTATCTTATTTGCAGGGTCAAAATTATTGGTTGCGGTCTTAATTTGTCTCAATGAAAAATAACTTGTCTTAAGATCCGAAAGTTCTGCACAGTGAGAGGTGGATATGTGTAAGCAAAAGAAAGAAGAAAGGAAGAGAGAACACAAGAATTAAGACAACATAGTTTCAGCATAGAATGAATAAAACTAAAACCGCATTTATAATAAATTTGACCCATCTAAGAGCCAGAGATAGTTTATTTTGGATTCCAAGATTACCTTTATCTTTTAAATCTTTCCCACCAAGAAAACCTTTCTTTCTGGATACAATAAGTACAACTAGAAGTACAAGGAACGAGCATGATCCAACCACAATTCCAACAATAACTCCAATAGGCAGCCCTTTTGAAGGAAGTTTGAAGTCTACAACCAGTAAACAAATGCTTAAATTACATGACATTGACATAGTTTATTAGCAACTAAGAAGCTAACAATGTGAGAAATGCTTACTAGGGGTCACTGTGATGGCAGATATTAGAGGTCCATACACACCTCTATTAGGAATTGTAGTAGTACCTTTCCCTGCCCAGTATAAATGGATCTCCAAGGTACTATCATTCACGTTAACATTGAATTCCCTTGTAATACCCTTACCAACTCTACCAGCTTCCTTTGCAATATTAAAATCTTTCAAGTACTTGAAACCCTGTGAAAACATGACATTGAATTTCTAGCTTTAAAACTTCTGTTTTCTAGCAGAACCAGATTTGACATGTGACCAAAAAAATGTAAGAAGCAATTGAAACAATCTTATAAAGTATGTGTCTTCATCACTTACTTGGATTGAAACATCAAATATGCGAGTTCCAAGGCTGCTAAACGTCTGGTCATCAGAAAACATTATCTCAGCAAAATGGAGCTTTACCTTGTAATTACCCTTCATCATACATAAGCCATAGTACTTAAGTGATTGAGGGTTGAGGCGAGCTGTTTTGTAGTATTCTGAGCCTGAGCCATTCATGTTCAAAGAAACCTTGTTTGTTTCTACACTTGCTAAATAATTAGCACTATTGGCATGCAGATATATCCCTGTGCTACTATAGGCCCATTTTTCTTTTTCATAAAAGTATGAAATTCCATTTTGATCGGAATCTTCTTCATATTCATTCCCCTCAAACTCCATCTTTGGTCCTCCACAGTTTATGAACAATGATTGATCTGTGTAATGAAAATATCATGGCATGTTAATTATATCATCATAGCCTCACTCAACAAAATTTTTGTGGTGCATGAAAACATAATTGGTGCACATAGTCTCAACTCACACTGAGGTTTTCCTGCACAAGGTAGGCCCTTCTTCAGACAAAAGGCCCTAAAAGATGAATAGTTTGTATAAATAGATTGTTTTGGAGATACACACACACATAATTTTATAACAAGTATGCCATCGACAAGAGCTTACGCATTTCTACTTGAAGATGAAAGACTGGAAGCTAAGTTGCTGCCCATCAATAATTGGATGTGGTCAGTAACAAGCATTAAAATACGTCATTTTGAAATTACTCATGTAATTGATCAACAAAGAGAACCTTACACTTGTAAGTTCTGGCAACTAGATGCAGAAGCTTCAGTAAAATCGTTGTAAGATAAATCACTGAAAGAAAAATATCACGGGATTAAAAGTTTGGTTTCTTCGCTAACATGCTGGGACACAGTAAAGGTGACTCTAGATTATGCAAATAGAGAAATATGTTGAGAAAAAGCTAACATATTAGCTATGTTCTTCAGCACCCATTTAGGAATCGCTCCACTTAGAGAGTTGTTTGTCAGAAACCTGCGCCCATAATTAATATCAGCCCTAGTGATGATTCAAAAAAGTTGAAACCAACTATGACAGCAACAAAAAAACAACTTTTATCAAAATAAATGCAGAAATTTTCTTACATCTGATCAAAATTCATGCGTTGAAGTGAGGCAGGAATTGAACTGGTTAACTTGTTAAAGCTTAAGTCTCTGCAAGAAAATGAAATAGTTACAAATAAAAAAACATTAACAAAATAATAAATTAGCCAGCCTGAAAAACTTAGGATACAATGATTGTAGTGTAGGAAATGGTGGACCAAAAAGCCTTAAATGCTTCCATAAAATAGAAATAAAGTACATTTAAAAAAGAAAAAAAAATATTCATAGCACCCAAGAGTACTTGGTCTAAAATGGACAAACTGTGTTCAAATCCCACTTTATTAAAAAAAACCTAGAGAAAAGCATCATGATTGCAAAACTTTCATCTGAATAAGTAAAATTTAGAAAAAGTGTTGACACTAAATGAGTAAATGGCCTAAAGGGTTCCTCAAAAAAAAAATACCCAAACAAAGCAACTTACAAATTCTTCAAGTTTTTCATTTCGCCAATGTAATTTGGAATGGGACCAGTGATTAAGCAATTCCTCAATATCCTGAAGCCATAGGATTGAGGATGATATAAGCCAATTCATATGAAACCAAAATGAATGATACAGCCGTTGGTATGACAGCTAAAATACTTTCAACTCACAATCGTTCCAAAGTCTTCATCTTCTTCAAATCAGGAAATGCCATGGTTGTTGTTCCTCTCAAGTCAGATATTATCCTGATATCAAAGTGTCTCATCAATAATAAGAAAATTATTTTCTGTTGAAGATTAAATTCTAAAAACAAATTTATGGTTTCTATATATATACTTAAAAGGAGAAAATAAAAATAAGCACTCACAATTCTTTTAAATTTGTCAATAACGATATGGTGGTAGGAATTGGGCCCTCCATGCCTGTGCCCTGCATATTCCTAGCGGAAACATAAAATTCTTTTAGGAAATGTAAAAGAAAGTTATTCTAACATAAATTTTGTTTCGTCTCTTGCAACTTGCAAGAAGAAAAATGTAAATTTAAACTCACAGAGAAATAATTTGAGTCCAATTCCCAATAAAACTTGGGATCTTTCCTGATAAGTTGTTCCCATCAATGAAACTGACAGGAAAATTTGGGGTTATGTTAGTATATGACAAAGGAAAATCCAAATATAAAAGCGAAATAAACAAAAAAGTCTTGTCACTCACAAAAGTGTTAGGTTCTTCAGATTCCCAAAGGTTTCTGGAATTGTCCCCGTGAAAGTATTTGCAGAAAGATATCTGCAGTTGCAATACAAACATTCAAGTTAAGAAAAGAGCCAGAAATGAAAATTATTGGCTAGCAGAAAAATAAAGGCCAACTTACACGCTTCGTAAGTTGCTCAGATTTCCAAAACTCTGAGGAAGGGGTCCTGTAAGCTGAGTATCCTCTAAACCCCTATAATCATTAATATAAATTTATTCAATTCCTGCATCAGCCATTTTTCTTTTTTCGATTTAAAAATGAGATTGGCTAATTAAACTCCAAAACTTACAAGTTCTGCAGACTTGCAATTTCACCCAATTCTTCAGGAATTGAATCACTAATGCGATTCCCCGAAAGGGACCTATTGCAAATTTACATGAATGAATCATTTCAACGAGGTTAACCATAGAATTCAAGCTGAACAGTATAAATGGAGACAAGCTATTAGAGACAAGTTATTGGAGTTATCTATAATGGGAGAGTATCTAATAAGACAAGATGAAAGAAAAGTTTTATCACGCTGTTCAACAATGTCAAATGGTGGTAAATATCAGGTTTTAAAGGGACAACAAGAGGTGGTAGCTGAAATGAGAATGCTGAAATTAATGTGTAATCATATTAGAATGGATATGATTCGTAATGATCAAATGCGTAGACAAGTTGAAATGGCATATATAGAGGAGAAAATAATATAAAATCGTTTGAGGTGGTTCAAACATGTTTAAATAAGATCATTTAAGGTGTAAATAAAAAGGTTGATCAAATAGTATGAAATCTTCTTAAATCAAGTAGAGGAAGATCAAAGGGCACATTCAATGAAGTTTTAGAAATGGATGTTTTGATTAATAATCTATCAAAAGATCTATTTTACGATAGAGTATATTAGAGCCATGTAATTCATGTAACCGACCCCACTTAATAAAATGAAGTTTTGATGTTATTCTTCAATGATTTCAATTTGAAAAATAGTTTTTGAATTCAATTTCTTCTTTAAAATTAAGGATAAAAGGAGTATACTCTAACATTTATGCATTGGTCTCCTTTATTATAACACGTCACGGGAAGAACCATACAACAAAAGCTAATTGTTGGAATTAGAAAACTAAGTCCTTGTAAAACTCTTAGTCAAAGTAAACGCTTGTTTAGTTGTTTCTGTACATGTGTGAATATATGCATAGCATGAAAACTTACAAAGTGACGAGGGGGATGCTTGCCAAAAACTTTGGAATAGTGCCATTGAGATAGTTACGGGTGAGATCACTGCTCAAAATACAACATTTATATTGTGTTAGTCTTTGGGCTGATTCTGACGCATTTTTCACAAATGATTATAATTATGAATGCTAATAAGCAAAATAAAAGAAAATAATATTATTAAAAAGAGAGGAGAATCACTTACAGAATAGTGAGTTGGGTGAGATTTGCAAATTCACCTGGTATTTCTCCAGATATGTTCTGGCCTGTCAACCGACTGCCAAGTGCCAATGGAAATTGGTAATTACTACTTTGTGTCTGTCACTAATCATCATTTAAGAACAATATAATAGTAGTATCCAGAAAACGAGTGATTTTTGTTAAGATCATTCATTCAGCAAAAGAAGGAGGAGGAGAAGCAGCAGCATACATGGCAGTGACATGGCAAACGGTGGCGTTTTGGAAAGTGCAGTCACAAGTGACATTTCTGACCATTACAGGGGATGTGTTGGAATTACGAAATCCTTCTCCGCTCTTACAAGATGTTTGTGTCACCTTCCAGTTCACATTTCGGAGCTTGTCAGATATTGCCTGTAGAGCCTTCACTGTATCACAAACATTGCTTCTAAGTATTAAAAAAAGGCCCATCAAAACCACAATGAAAAAGCAGAGGAAGTAAGGGGGGAAACAGGGGAAGTAATAAAATGCCAACAAGTACCTTCATCTTGGGGAATAATTTGAGCGTTTGATGAAAAATCTGTGAAGAAATGGAGAAGCAGAACTCCCAAGAAGAAAGAAGAGACAGATTTGGAGCTTATCATCATCGCAAGATCCTTTAGTTAGAACTTAGAGTTGGTAAATTTGAGTGAGAGAGGCGTGAAGAATGCAGAAACAGGGAATGAAAATAAGTTTCAGAGTTCATAAGCTCAACATAGAAACTTTTAGATTCATAAACAGAGTGGGAAGAAAGCGAAGACCACTTGTTAGCAGCATGAATTTTGGCACACGGCATGGCCTTTTATTCAAACTTTCCTTCCAATAATTAATTGTTATAAAAAAACAATTACCTTTTTATTACCGAAACAAAATAATTAGTCCCTTTGATCCTTTATATTGAGCATTTTCTCAGAAGAAACTGAGAGTCACACGCATATTAGGCACCAACCAGTCATCTCCCTTTCTGCATTACCTGGGAGAGTGATTATTTCATTATAAGAATAATTTATTAAGTTAAAATTATTAAAAAAATGTCTGAGTTGCACATGTGGCATGTGTCCACCAGGAATAAGGTGAGCATAGAATAGGTGGTAATATAGGTAGGACTCACTAAAAAGGGAAAAAGGAATATTCAAGTCTTCTCAATTATTTTCTGGCCATTAGTGAAATTATACCTAAAAAAATTGAGCCCAATTGCAAAGGAAGTTACTCTCCAATTTAAAAAAGTTGAGCAAATTCCATTAAAGGTTAGTTCAGTTGGTAAGAATTTGACTCACAATCCATAAAGTTGTGATTTCAATTCTTGTTGATGATATAAGGACCTTAATGATAGGCGATCTGGAAGTATATAAATATAAGCATTTTATGAGTTAATTCATACATTGACCCTGATGAGCATTGAAACATAACTCACTGAAACTTTTTAGGGCATGTTTGGATTAGTAGTAAAAGTTACTTTTCTAATTTGATTTACGGTTTATAAAGTAAATATGTAAAATGAGTTTTATTTTAATTAGTGTAACTGTGTTTTTACCCTATGTAAACAATGTAATTACTAAAAAAAATTTTGAGCTGTCCATATATCATAACCTATTGTTATTTTTTGTATTGAATCTTGTCACTTATTATAGAAATTTTTAATAATTAAATTATTCATATGGGACTGCATGATAATTCTCTCATTTAGCATTTACCTTCTATAAAAAATTTTAAACTTGGCTGAATTATATATATAAATATATCTACACACTTGGATGAGTATTAAATTTTAATTTGTGCATTAATAATACTCTAAAACCTTTGTTGATGATAAATCTCCTACACTCAACATTTGCAGATGATCATCTATCATCCATTATTTGAATAATTTGTTAAATACTGAGTTAGTTATGGATAATAATATCCTTAAATTTAAGTCAATCCACTCCACTTAAATTGTAGCATTTTATTGGATGATATTTTGATATTTTCTTTAAAGTATTATCATTCTCTTGAGTCGACGATAATATAGTCAATATATGACTACACTAAAATTTTTCACAAGTTGCCACGTGATACTATATATTTTTCAGTAAACATGTGCACAACTTGACGTTGCTTTATGCCTCGTTTGGTTAGTGGTAGTCAATACCATTGACTTGATTATCTCATTTTACATAAATCGAGGTAAATATATGAATGAGATTATCTCATTTTACAAAAAAAATTATGTTGAATATGCGTTTAGAGTGTAGAAGTGTTGTCAAACACATCATATATTATTTATCGGGGAATGGGAGTAGCATTCCTCGGATAAAAGGACTGCTTATTGAATGAAGTTCATAATTCATTTTCAAAGATTTGAGTTGGTCGTTTTAATATTATTTCTAATATTTAGTATAAGAGTCGATTCATTTTTTGTTAGGAATGTTAAAGAGACTAATATGTTACTGAAAAATATTTATTTATGTATACTATTTGATTATATATCAGCTTATAAGTCAATGAAATCAGTTTGGAGAAAATTAATAAATATAAATACTTAAAAGTAATGTATTTAGCCTTTTCAATCTTTCAATAAAAATTAGCTGACTCTTATATTTAAAGATCCAAGGTAGTATTATGAGGATGGAAGCTTAATGACAATTAATTCCATGTGTCTCTTGTAAGAAGACTTTTGTCATTTGGTTGTTTGACAGTAACACGTCTGTTTGGATTAGTAATGTAAACTATTTTTTTAACATAATTTATACTCTACAAAATAAATATGTAAGAAAAATTTTGTTTCGATTTACTCGAATTGTTTTTGAACGCTCACACAAACAAGTTTAAATCATTTGTTGGGCAATCTTTCTAACAGTAATGGTTTGTACAAACGTAATAATGTCATTTTATTTCTATCAACAATATTTATTATTTATATTAAGTCTATAAGAGTTAGGAACGAATTTCATTTTAATCCTGAATTTAAGATTTTAATGTGCTTTATTTTGCATATTTATAATTTTTTATATTAAGGGTTCCTGAAAGTGTAAATATATTAAAGACCAAGACCCTTCAAAAAAATAAAAAGAAAAAAGACCAAGACTCACTCGTACGTATAGGCGAAGACGGTGACCAATATCTAATTGAAGACCGTAGAAAGACCAAGTCAACTCTTTGATTGGCATGCGCTTCCCAACCTGTCGGCACATAATCCTTTATCCACCTTACCTGTATTTAATGTAAAAGTATATTAATTTTTATAGAAAAGATTAACAAATCTAAATATATTAGTTAAAAATATGAATTTATAAATTAAATTAATTAATTTAAAAAATAATAATAACTTTCTCAATTTTCAATAGAAAAAATTTAACTTTATCAATCTCTTTAAAAAATTTTGATTGATTGTATATTAAAAACACGGGTAGTATTATCTTAGCTCATGCTCATCCTCTTTTAATTTGTAACATATTATTTAAAATATTTATATCTCATAATATAGTAATTTATTAAAAGTCATTATAATCAAATTAAAATTGTCATAATCTTAGGCATACTTTAATTGAATTATGTCCCACTTTTTTTATTTTTAGTAGAAGGGAACGCGGCAATGCACTGTCTACTTCCTTCTTATAAGCTGTTATGTGCTTGTTTAATAATTCATTTTCTTCAACGAATTATATAAACTAAAACAAAATCATTTCGAAATATGTAAAAAGCAATCTCAAAATTTATAAAAATCATCTCGAAATCTGTAAAATTACTTTGAAATCCATAAAATCATCTCGGAAGCCATAACTCCTTTCTTCCAATGGATTTTCCAAACACACACATATGCTTGTTTGGTTAGCCTGTTTGGGCAACCAAATCCATTCCTGTGCTTACCGAAACAAAATTCTTCTCACATATTTACCTCGAAATCTGTGTCTGTTCTCCCAACGGGCTATATAAACAAGCCTATAGTGCATGTTTGGGAAGAACTTCTTCCCAACGGTATACGCAAGGCAAGATAAATCCATCTTGAAATCTATAAATTCTTCTTGGATTATGTAAATTTTTCTCGAAATCCTAAACTACTTTCTCCCAACGGATTCCAAACACACATTGTATCTATAAAATATTCACTTTTTTAGATTTTTGTTGTTTTCTTCTTTTTGATTTTTTTTTTAAAAAATAAGGTCCCTAGTTTATTTTTTCCCTCAACTATACCGTTATTGAATAACACTGTTTTAGCTTACTTAAAATTATATCTCTGAATCTCTCACCTTTAACTCCTATTTCTCCCTTATTTATTTCTCCTTTTCCATTTCTTAGCTGAGAGAATGATGCCATTTTAATTCTGTATATGCAGTACTAATATTGCACTTTAATTAAATTTCCTAAATTTATGTAAATCACAGAATAAAGATTCAGAATTCAGAATAAAATGTAACAAGATGATTTTGAAAATATGAAATAGATTTATCTCAAAATGAAAATAAATTATGCGCTCGCGCGTGTATATATATTCAATAAATATTTAGAAATTAAAAAAATAAAAAAAAGTCAATCTTTTATTAGGGGGCAAGCAATATGGTTGGTTGGTGAGTTTTCAACTTTTCATAGTGTGCAGTGTACTGTGTACCATTTAAAATTTTTAAATGCATGCCAAACAATGATAACTGATTGGATCCTTATGAAGAAAAAAATGATTTAATACAATATTCATAAATTGAATTACAAAAGTGAATTTTATATTAATTATGAGAGGAAATATTTTTTTGAAAGATTTAGCCTCAAATCCCAAATAAGTAAATTATTTAAGGAATGATCTCACGAAGAAATTAACTAAAGGCTCATTAATTATTGTTTTTAAATTTTCCCCAATAGCAGTAATATATCCTGGGTAAACTGCATTCTTTAATAAAAGCAAAGTTGGGTGATTTAAGATTTTATAAATTTTAAACCAATGCAATGCATTAATTCTTATTTTTCATATGGATTAGTTGAGATTTAAAAGTGACTTATATTAGTTGAAATTTAAAAGTGACTTATTTCATAATTTTATATCTAATTTATTGTTCTATATAGATCGCTATTTTTGGAAAATGTATATATCAAATTAAAAGATTATTAAAAGTTAAGATATAATTAATTAGATTTGATCTTTTTATTCCCCTTAAACATATTGCAAGTGGCCTAAATCAATAGGATAGGGGAGGATCACTTATCACACAATAAATATGAGTTGTTCTCTTTTGAATTCTTTATTATTATTTTTTTGCAGTTTACGATTATCTGCAACCCATCACTTGAGCCAATTAATCAGGTTATTGACTATTCCTTAATATCTTGTATGAATAATGTCACAATTTGGTTTTAATCTCTTCATTTTCTCATCAACATCCCCTGATTCCTTTTGACAATTGTTTGAGCAAATTTTAGTAGAAAATTAAAATTAAATAAAATTAAAAGAAATTGGGCCATGAACGGTGTGAGGAGGGAGGAATTCAACTATTGCTGTCAACGTAAGATGAATAAAGTGGATGAAGAATGATTGTATTGCTGGAAACGATCATGAGTACAAAGGGCTTGATAGTAGGAGATATATAAATCAAAGTGAATACAATGAGTACAGTATGTTCAATAGGTTTACAATGAGACGTAGAGTAAAAATACATAGCTAATCGCTGGCTGCAGTTGCCTATTTGTCACATCCAACAATCTCTGAGAATCATGGTGTAATGGTCGTTGGATCTTCGAGTCTCAACTATTTGATCGGACGTTGGGGGAGCCGCCGACAAACACGACTCTGGGCGTAAATCCATTTGCTTCTAAAACATGTGTAAATTGCCATCTCTATGAGGGCTTATTTGCCTCCTCTTCCTGAAATCTAGGTTTTGTCAAAATACAAAAAAAAATTTGAAAAGCTATTTTGGTTACAAAATCTCGGTTTGAAATCTAGGTTTTCTCTTTCCTACCTTTTCTTTTCTTTTTTTTTCTCAACCTCTTTCCTTCTTTCTCTTTCATCTTTCATTCTTTTTCTTTCATCTTTTCTACTTTTCATTCTTTCTCTTTCCTCTTTCCTATCTACTTTTTGTCTCGGAATCCTTAAAAACTAATAACTTCCCAAACATAAATCATTCTTCAAAACTTATGTTTTGTCTCAAAATCTGTAAAAGCTATTTTCTTAAATCTATTCTTTAAAATCTAGATTTTATCTCGAAATCTGTAAAAGATATTCTGATAATGAGATTCAAACAAATCCTGAATATATTGTACGTGTACTTGCTGCACCCAACACCTAGTTCTTTCCATATCAACTTCGAAATGCTCGAGTTAGCATCTCCTCCCTGGAGTAAAAGCAGCTATGTACATTTAGGCTTGATGCTAGTTTTACAGTTTGTTTGGTTTCACTTTTCAAAATTAATGTTTGGTTTTAAAATATAGATTTTACCTTAAAATTTAAGTTTTATCCAAATACTTATATTTTTTAGAAAAGTTATTTTGGATACAAAACCTCAGTTTGAAATTTAAGTTTTGAAAAGCTATTTTCTTGTCAAATCACGTCCCATTTCTTAATAAATTTTCTGTTTCCTACGTTTCCTTTCTTTCTCTTTCATCTATTCTACCTATTTTTTACCTCAAAATCCGTAAAAACCAAAATTTTTCAAACATAATCATCTTTTCAAAACATAGACTTCCACACGAAATCTTTAAAAGTTATTAAACACTTCCAAACTGTCTTTAATCGTGTCATAATAGCCTACGGTTCAGCTTTCATGCCAGATGTCACGGACTTACTCTTTTCCTGCCCGTGCGACACTTAGACACTCCTATTTTAGTGACTAAGTCAGCCTAATACTCCTTAAGAGATAAGCAAGTATGCTTTAGATAGGAAATAAGAGAACTCAAGTATTGAATACTTGAAAAAAGAATGTTATTCACAAGGAGAATGATTTACACGTGTTTGGAAGCTTGGTTCCTTGGTTCCTTGCCAAATGACCAAGGCCACCTATTTATAGCCTCTCCACCTCCTTAATGAACGGTGGAGATTGATTCAATCCTACGGCTTACATTGCACATCTAGAAAATTCTATATAAGGCTAGAAATATCCTACGTATTCTATATGTTTTTACACTATTCTAGACAAGTCTTGAATAATTTTCCAGGAGCTTCTAGAACGTTCCAGAGACTTCCACCATATTCTTGAACTTTCTAGAATATTCTAGAGCTTTCCATGATGTTCTAGAACATTCCGGAACATTCTAGATTATTCCAGAACATTCCATCGTATTCTATAACTTTCTAAAGAGTTCTAGATCCTTCTGTGAGCTTGTTTGGGAACTCCGTTGGGAAAATGGATTTTGCAGATTTTGAGGCATTTTGAGAATTTCGAGATGGTTTTACGGATTTCAAGATGGTTTTCATGAATTTCGAGATGATTTTTACAGATTTCGAGACGGTTTTGTCTCGACTTACGTGCACCGTTTGGGAAAATGGCTTCCCAAACAGGCACTGTAGAGTTCTAGAACTTTCTCTAATGCTCTAAAATTCTCCATCAATATCTTCATTTTTTTCAAGATAAATCTCAGTTTTAGGTGGTGGAATTTCGAACTTCCCAGAACACGCACCAAGTTTCATTGCAAATCCACTAATCCACCTGCCCCTGAATTGTTCCTCAATAGACCCCTATATGCTATATGCCTATCCCCTATATCCTATATCCTACCCTCTTCCTTTGTTCTCTTGCAGCGCCATCAACTTTGAGTTTTATGAATCTAACCTTCCCTTTGGCTCCCTCCCTCAACATTGAGTTCTATCCAATCTCATGATTCTCTATTTAAATTAATTTGCTATGAAAAATTATGTTGACATTTAAATTTGAGATTAAGGAAGATTTTTTTAGAAATGTAATTACTATATTTGGATGAATCAAACTAATATTTTATTCAAAAAATTGAAAATATTGAGCTACAAGTCATCTGGCTAAAAGAATGTGGTCAACACTCAACACAGAATATAGGTTGGGATTGAGAGATTCATCTCATTTTTTTTAAGAATGAAATGATAAATAAAAAAACCTAGGCCAGCTGTATGGAAAATATATTTATAAAGGTTGACTTATAATTAATTAGAAGCTAATTAACTGGCTAAAGCTAGCTGTCATCGCCATCTGCTTCATTAAGAATCAAATTTAATCTTACGCTTAATTTTTTGACTAAACTATATGAACTTTTATTTTTATTAATTTATGATTATATTTCCCAAAGTGATTTTATTATTTTTTTAAAAAAAGAGGACCTACATTATCACTAAAGTAAAAAGTAATATTTTCAAGTTACTGCAGTTGTTCAGCTAATGACGAGGCTGTTAGGAAATGAACTTTAGTGTAACGCACATTGTGTGTGTTTGAAAATGACTTCTTCCTAACGGTGTAAAAACAATTTTATGATAAATCTATTTTGAAATCTGTAAAAATCATCTCGAAATCTATAAAATAATTTTGAAATCTGTAAATTTTTTTTGGATTCCGTAACTACTTTTCAGAATATGTAAACTCATTTTTTTCAACGGATTTCAAAACACACCGGTTAAATAATCCATAATTATTGTGCATTTGAGAATTGTTGCCACAGAAAAAAAAAGCAAAAATAATATGAGATCTAGATGGTGCTTAATGGATAAACTATAGTATGGGTGGCTTTTTAAAAGATTCCACTTGCCAGTATTTAATTTTTTTAAGAGTTTTATAATTTTCATTAATTTAGTTTAATTTGTTAAAATATTTAAAGAATCAATATATATGCAACTGGTTCATTTTTGTTTGATACCTTCGCATCATTTCAATCAGACAGATAAATAATAGAATATAATACAGTTTGTTTTATTCTAGATCAACATCAACATGTAATTAAGTTCTAATTTTAATTTAGTAATAGTTAGTCCTGAATTGTGTGAAATTATATATAATTTAGAACCGACAAGTAAATATTATTCACATAATTGTAAATGTGAAATTCTCTTTCGTTACTAATCGATTGAGGTGACTCATAAGTCATATCTTATAATATGATTGTATTTATAATTATTTATTTTAGTCAAATTAATATTTATATATAGCTTATTCTCTCTTTTTTTTGCCACATTATACATAGCTTATTCTTTATCAAATCTGTTTGCCACCTTACCCTCATTGAATTATTTTTAATTTTTTTATCTGATTTCAGTTATAAATACAAGAATAGTATGTAGTCTTTAGAAAAACTGCATTAGTGGTTCTGATGAAAACACGTCACAATCGAGATCAACCAATAGCCAAATAATATGAAGAAGATCCATCCTTGGTTGATTAAATCGAATTATATAATTTGAGAAAAAATATTTATATGGAAATATTGAATTTTGAAATATTGAGCTGTACAACTAACCATTTCATCCTTATCGGTCGGTTTGAGTTCTGACTTTTCTTACCACCCACAGACAAAGTACGTATACGTACGTACATGAAGATGAATCCTTCTTGCACATCCCAAGGTTCATTTTTTTCAAAGCAATGACATTTGCTTGATGCAAAAGAAAATTAAAGTATTATATTATTCTTCAGTAGCTCTAATATGTGCGATTAAAATTACTGCAAGTTGCCACCATATGATCAAAAACTTATCTTCTTCAAGGAGGCTGCGTCCTCCACATTTTTCTCAGCTCTCTTCTCTCTGACCAAACTGATTTCTCCTCCGAGTTTTCCTCCAAGTCCACACGCTGAAACTTGCGAAGAAGTTACATTCTGAGTTGAAAGCATTTTTCTTTCTTCTTCTTCTTCTTCTCTGCATGCACTTATATGTATGTCTATATATATGATCTGACGGGGTCTTTCCAGATCCCTATACGTATGAGCTATATATGAATACGATGAGGTTATTGTCTCAATTCTTCATCCTTTCTGCGCTCCTCACAGTTTGGTCGGCGTGTTTCGCTTCTACAATAAATTTACCCGACGATGAAGGTATGCAGATAGATATCATTTGTGTGTGTTTGTGTCTTCGTCTTCGATTTAACAGAGAACTGAGTTTCGTTTATTATCAGACAGGATACAGTACTGTGTTTATAACTGTGTGTAGTTGACTAACTCTAGCTAGATAGCTTGTTTATTACCAGAATCAGTTTCATAAGTTAGTAGATGATGTTTCAGTTAAGTTATTACTTCCTTCCAAGTTATTTAGCTCTGTATTTAAACAATACTTGTTGTATCAATAAGGAATCGTACACACCTTTCTTTTAGTTTCCCAAATTCTATGATTTGGTATTAGAGCTCTTATATCGTCTTCCCAGTGTCTTTCCATCTCTCTCTGTAAGTCCACTGACACTTTAACTTCATTTGTCAACCTTGGTGGTGTTGTGTGTGTATAGTGAAAGCGCTGAAAGTTCTAGCAGAGACGTTGGGAAAGAAGGATTGGGACTTCGAGGTAGATCCATGCAGTGGAGAAAATGGATGGGTTACGCTTAATCCTGTTCATGGCGATGAAAACAATGTCACTTGCGTTTGCTCTTTCCTCAACGATAAAAACGCCACCGTCTGCCACGTCACTAACATGTACCACCCCCGCCCCCCAAACCAAAACCCTGCAAATCATCACTTTTTGTTCCAAGTTGGGTTTTGTTTGTTTCTTCCTCAACGATTTGCTAATGGAATGATCTGCGTTATTGCCCAATGAACTAGCAGAGTCCTGAAAGGACAAAATCTTCAAGGCTCGCTCCCTCCTGTACTGGTCAGCTTGCCCTATCTTGAAGAAATGTACGTAAAGCAGTAAAGAGGCTTCTAGAATAATTTCAAACCCCTGTTAGTTATTTCTCTGATTCTTACGTAATTTCTCTTTGGTGAAGTGATCTCTCTCGGAATTACCTGAACGGCACAATCCCTAAAGAATGGGGCTCCTTGAATCATCTGGTCAACATGTACGCAGTCTCTGTTCCTCTTTCTCTGTAAAATTTCCCAATTTTTCAGATAATGATATATGTGTGCCATTGTTTCGTGTGTTAGTTCCCTCATTGGGAATCGATTGACGGGCCCAATCCCAGCAGAGATAGGGAATCTTACCAGCCTGAGAAGCATGTGAGTTTTCAGAATATTCATTCGCGTTAGAATTCTGTTTTAATTCAATCGAAGAGTTGTTGATGAGGAACTTTGAACGGATAGGGTTTTGGAGTTCAATCAATTATCTGGAAACCTGCCTCTGGAGCTTGGGAATCTTTCCCAGATTCTAAGACTGTAAGAACTCTGCTTGATTTATCTTGAACAGGCATATTTTTCCCAATGTCTAATGAATTAGTTTTCCTTCTCAATTTTATATACCATAAACTTTAAAATATAATTAAATATTTATATTAAATTTTAAAATGAACTGCAAAAAGGCTATTTTGGTCGTATAAAATTAGGACGAGATAGTGTGTGTGTGTGTGTGTGTGTTTGTATATAAATATATGTCTATATATATAAAATATATTTGGGCCACTACTTATATATATACTGTTATTTTTAAATTAACATTGAAAATTTTCACTTAAACAAAAAAAATCTAAGGGATGCTCTGTTACATTTTAATGTTTGGATACTAGTAATTTGTAATAAAGCCTTAGTTCAAAGGAAATGTAGTTCCTCTTATTTTTTTTAATTTTTATAAAAGTGGATTCTTATATATACAGGGGAATGCTTTTGATTAATAATCTATCTAAAAATTTGATCTATGATAGAGTACACTGGCATCGTATGATCATATAGCCGACCTCATTTACTTGGATAAGGCTTTGGTGTATAAAAGTGGATTCTTATAAAAAGCTTAACCTCAACTCTTGAGAAATGAGGCTTTTTATGCCTCTCTTAGTTGACCGAGCATTTCATACCATCTTCATAAAAAAAAGACATTTTCTTCCTGAGTTTGGTTTTTGTTTGCAGAATATTGATGCGCATATTATCCTAATGCTTGTTGACTGATAATTGAGTACATATTTCTATTCCTATATTCAAAATAATTTGTTGAAATTGAAACAGGTTTCTCACTTCCAACAATTTTTCGGGGGAATTACCTGCAACATTTGCAAAGCTCACTAGATTGATAGACTTGTAAGCTTGTCATTTTTTGTTCATTATCTGAACTGGAAATATATTCATATTTTAAAATTCCTCGGTCACTATAACTTTCTTGTCTCTTGTCCACACATAATGCAGTCGAATTGGTGGCAATCAATTTTCTGGACAGATACCCAGTTTTCTTGGGGGCTGGACGAGTCTAGTGAAACTGTATGACTTTACTTTTTTCTTTTTCTTTTTTTAAATCCAACGTTTGACATATCCAATGTGTCTATCTTCCTTCCAAGGAAGTGTGCTTTATTTTTCTTTGAAATTCTAACAGAGTGATCCAAGGGAGTGGTTTGAGCGGGCCAATTCCCTCTGAAATTTCGTCTCTGCATAACATGATTGACTTGTAAGTACGATTATTTTAGTATCATAATTAAGATTTCAAAAATAATTTGCTAGCCATAAGACCTTGTGATATATATGCAGGAGAATTAGTGACTTGAGCGGACCTGATTCCGCTTTCCCACAACTTGCTAGGATGACAGGATTGAAAACACTGTGAGTTGAATGCTTAGATAAGCCAGTGTTTCATGGATATTCAGAGAGGTATTGACGTCTCTTGCATGCAAAAATGCTCTTGTTTGATTGTTCCTCAGGATATTAAGGAGTTGCAATATCAGTGGAACATTACCTGAATATCTCGGAAAAATGACCAGTATAAAATCCTTGTAAGATTCTATTTCTTTGCTATTTTATTTGGTTGTGGCCAATTGTGGATTTTTTTTTTAGTTTTTAAAGCATTATTATTAACTTGTTGAAAATTCTTCTGAAATTTCTTTGATTGTATTTGTTTTCAATATGCCTCTACTTTTCAGAGATCTCAGCTTTAACAAATTAACTGGACAAATTCCAAGCACCTATGCTGGCTTAAGAAAAGCAGAACATATGTAAGATTTTCATTTTCCCCAAGTAGTTTTCCTTGTACAATTAGTTATGTGGTTGATTTTTGTCATCTATAATTAGGAAAAAAAAATTGCTGAAGTTAAACCAGTTAAGCTGATGGATTCCTTGGGGCAATCTGAATCGATTGAATTTATAGGTCCAAAAAATGGGGTTGGATTAAGAGGTCCTATCTCTTTAACAATGTTGCCTCATCAATAATTAATGAGTTTCATCTCTTCATTTCCTTATGTCAAAGATTGCTTCAATCCAAAAGTCTATGTTGACATGTTTTTAAAGGAATGCTTATTTTGAGTTTTATTTCTATATCTAAAAGTTGATATTGCTTTTACTTATTAGATATTTAACTGGAAACCTTCTCTCTGGACCGGTGCCTGAGTGGGTAGAACGTTCCGGCTTTGTGTAAGTTCACTTTCCACTTATATTCAAAATTTGCACATGATGCAAGTGATGAACAGGTGGGCCAAAAAAAAGTGATGAACAGGTCACATAAAATGGGTCAAGATTTCTTCATTCTGAAATATCTTTCTCATTATTATGTTTTGAATATGTTTTATTTTTTTTCGTGACTTGAATTTCTGTACTTGTGTACCCATTTATTGAATGCTTCAGTAGGAGATAAGCACTTCACCCACTTAACACCAAGGAAATTGTTTTGACAGTATTCTCATTAAGAAGTTCAACTGTAAATTATCAATTAGACCAGATAGGAGAGATGCTTTTGTCTATTAATTTTAATATTTTACTTATGATCCACCATGTATTTCAGAGACTAGATTCTGAATTACATTTTATACCTTGTACATAGAGATCTTTCATACAACAACTTCAGCGTTGGAAACCCAGGGCAGCCAACATGTAAAACGGGCAATGTGTAAGAATCCTTGAATTTCTATGAATTTAGTTTTATTTGAAAGAAACTATCTGACCTTAGTCATCTTTACCATGATTTAGGAACCTGTTTTCAAGCACTTTGACAGGAAATAACTCGTAAGTCATATGTTACATGCACTTGATTTAGTGATTTGGGAAAATGACACCTAAGAATTCAAATCCCAAGTTTATGGAATTTATTCCCAGGGTTTTAAAATTCGCTCCAAAATAGGATTAAGTTACTGCTGGTACTTTCAAAATTATTACTGACGCTCTTCAAATGTTACATAACCTGATGTTTCCAGGGTGCTTTAATTTAAAGATGGTAACATGTCTAAAAGGACTCTTGTAATATAAGAAAGATTAGGGTGTGACGCTAGGAAGTATGATTAATAATCTTGGAATGGCAATTTATTGTTATAAAACTTTGGGAGAGATTTTGGTTTTAGTGCCTTTGGCTGTCAACTTTGTTGTGCTTGGGTACTCAGGTGTCATTTTCCCTAATAATTTGAACTTATTTTGGCTGAAAAACGTATATTTAGTGATTATATGACTTATTCTGCCCCTACGGTTTTCTATTTCAGGGGAACAGTTCCATGTTTGAGAGGCTTTCACTGTCCTAAAAGTAAGTTGAAGTGCCGTGTATTTCCTGTAGACTGTCGGCATATCAATATTATTTTACAGTTATTAGAACCTTCATCCACCTTCCTCCCATCTTATAAGAAAGAAGGGAAGAGTTTTTCCCCCTGACTGCTACACTAGTACATCAGGAGTTTGTATTATTAGGAGTCATATATCTCGTTGCTGACATTAAAATTATGATCCTAATTATGAGGGATAATGAAAGAATCAAACAATAAAATTGATTGAATGTTTTTATTCATGTGAGTTCCGTGCTGTGCTTGATTCCTTGAGGCAATAGTGTTTGCTGATGCTTTTTTGTCTTATCCCAGCCCGTTACTCTCTACATATTAACTGTGGTGGCCAGCAATTAACAGTAAACCGAAGTACAATATTTGAAGAAGATTCAGATGGGTCCGGATCCGCAAGATTTGACCAGAGTGGCACAAATTGGATAATGAGCAGCACTGGCTACTTCTTGGATAAAGAACGCATAGATTACTATACCGTGCGAAGTTCATCTGCACTCTCTATAACCAATGCTGCATTATACATGGATGCACGTGTTTCTCCACTCTCTCTTAGTTATTTTGCATTTTGCATGGGAAATGGAAACTACACGGTAAAGCTCCATTTTGCAGAGATAATGTTCACAGACGATAAAACATATAGCAGCCTCGGAAGACGTGTATTTGATGTCTACATTCAGGTATATTGCGACTTTTTTCTTCATTTGTCGAGAAAATGTTTGATATAGGATAAAAGCTTTTGGCCAAGTGAAAACTGGGCTCCTTGGGAATATTATCAAGCGAGATTTGGAGCATTTAGGAGAAGTTTTGATACAAATTCTGTTTTTTCACGTTCATAGCAATCAAGCAAGTGATATAATATCTGCAGAATTGTCACCACTGGTACTTTGGCTCATAAATAATTAACTGTGAAGAAATTTTCATCACAATACTATACAACAATTTTAAACTTCTAGTCACCAGGAACTAACTAGGCTTGAAATGAAATTTTGCAGGGAAAGCTGGTGCTGAAGGATTTCAATATTGCAGAAGAAGCGGGGGGAGTTGGTGAGGCAGTCATCAAAGAATTCACTGGTATTGTGACTAGGAATTCATTGGAGATCCGCCTCTATTGGGCTGGGAAAGGGACAACTGCTATTCCATATAAATCACTATATGGTCCACTTATATCAGCTATATCTGTGGACCCTGGTGTGTTGAACTTCTCTGCATGCATTACATATTCTGCCATCATTGCGATGTTATCATCTAATAACTCTTGCTTATAAATCTAGCAGACTTTAAGCCCCCATTGGAAAATGGAAGTAGCATATCTACAGGGACAGTAGCTGGCATTGTGGTTGCTGGAGCAATTATTGTAATCCTGGTACTTGGTATACTTTTGCGGATGGGTTGTCTAGGACCCAAAAATTCATTGGCAAGAGGTAACAAGTATAAAGCGAATCCCTACAGTTTTCAATTATCATGATTATCAATTTTTTTTTAATCGCTCAGGAATACTCGTTAATAAATATGTATATTGCATGCATGTAGCGTTCATTTAAGTTTATAGCCTGTGTGTAGGTATATAATCGCCTGATTTCTGGTGCTAAGTTTAGAATCATGTTAACTCTGCTAGAAGAACATAACAGCTATTTTTTGTTTGCTTACACTGACAGAGCTAAAGAATTTAGATCTGCAAACTGGAATATTTACTTTAAGGCAAATTAAAGCAGCGACAAGCAACTTTGATGTTGCCAATAAGATTGGAGAAGGGGGGTTTGGTCCGGTTTACAAGGTATTTACCAAGGACACAACCTTTTATTGCTTGCTAACATTGTCTGTTGACTTCAGAGCTTTACATGCTCCATTGCTCAAAATGCAGGGGTTTCTGTCTGATGGCACCATAATAGCAGTTAAGCAACTTTCTTCTAAATCAAAGCAAGGAAACCGAGAGTTTATAAATGAGATAGGCACGATTTCTGCTATGCAACATCCTTATCTTGTTAAACTTTATGGCTGTTGTGTTGAGAGAGATCAATTGTTGGTGGTGTATGAATTCATGGAAAACAATAGTCTCGCTCGTGCATTATTTGGTAATTATTTCTTATTTGTTAAACTTAGGTCGTTGTGTTTGAAACAATCTCCAATATTATACAAGTAACTTGTGTATTTGACTGATATTTATAAATGAAGGCCAAGAAGGTCAAATACATTTAGACTGGCCGACAAGATACAGGATATGCATTGGTATTGCTAGAGGTTTGGCTTTCCTCCATGAAGAATCAAGATTGAAGATCATTCATAGGGACATTAAAGCCACCAATGTGTTGCTTGATAAAGATCTCAATCCAAAGATATCTGATTTTGGTTTGGCCAAACTTTACGAAGAGGACAATACCCATGTCAGCACTAGAATAGCCGGGACATAGTGAGTTTCTATACTCATTTTCTTCTGCTTGCGTTGATAAATATTTTCATACATTTGAGTTCACTTTTAAGAAACTGATGATTGTGTTTTTAAATTCAGTGGATATATGGCTCCTGAATATGCAATGCATGGTCATCTGAGTGACAAAGTAGATGTCTATAGTTTTGGCGTTGTTGCAATGGAAATTGTCAGCGGTAGGAGCAACAACATGGACCATAGCATCCATCTTCTTGATTGGGTAAATAATCGCAGGATAAATTAGCACCAGTTACATTCTCCTTGAGATTACGTTTAATTTCTTGGTTCTTAAGAATACATGAACAGACTACTTCCATATCAAATTCCCATGTACTCTATTTCTATGTGTGGAAACTGTTTATTTGTCTTCAAGGATAAACCAACTTCATACATATTTTTCTCTAGGCACGTTTCTTGAAGGAAAACGACAATCTAATGGAGATAGTTGATCCAAGGTTGAAATCGAAGTATAAAAAAGCAGAGGCTATGGTGGTGATTAATGTAGCTTTGCGATGCACAAATGTGACGGCGTCACTTAGGCCCACCATGTCTGCGGTGGTAAGCATGCTTGAAGACAGAACTGTTCGGGACGTGGTTCCAGATGGCAGTGAGGTATTGGATGGGATGAAGATGAGGCAGTATTTCCAAAATATGAGTAAAAGTAGCATAACAATGGAGGAGGGGTCATGTATTGATTCACCAACATCAGTCACTGACCTCTATCCTGTTCACTTGGATTCCTCTTATTGGATGAAAAGATATTAGAATTTAGCATGTACTGTTTGGTCCTTTGATGATGATTCTTTATAGCCTTGTTACAAATACAAGTATTAATTTAACTGTATGTAATTAAATATTGGTCTTTAAAAGATCCTTCAGCCATTCATTCTCTGAAAAACTAGCATTTTACAAGTTAGTCCCTGTAAAATATATTATCAAGCTTTGTCAAAACTGGCAAAGATGCAGCCACAGACAGCATGGTAAAACCTGACTTGGTAATTTATAATTAATTTTAATGTGAAATTATAAAGGAAGATTAAATTAGGTATTAAGCAAGACACGTATTTTGTAAATTATAAAAACTTGTCAATGAGCTTCTTCTACTTGTCATTGACAAGTTCATGGGAGACATTGACAAGTTCTAGATATTATATCCCTTGGTTAAAATCTAATTGTAATTATTCCAAATTATAATCCTTTAATCAGCTTCCTAATCATATTTTTTTTCATGTTTTACGCTATATATTCATAAAAGTCATTAAAAGAGAGAGCTATAGTTATGCAAAAATAATCTTACTTTCAATCTTTAATATAAGAGTTATTTAAATTTTTTTGATAGACTAACAAAGCTAATTAACTAATATATATTAAAATCAATTGCAAAATAATAATAAATAAATGAGAAAGAAGAGGGTCATTAATTGTATGGGCTTCTATTCTCCAGCAGCCCATTTTCCTTGGAAGTGGTATGGGCCAGATTTTCGACATGGATCACAAAAGGGTATGGGAAGACCGGAACCCTTGGCGAACAGCAAGTCAGCAACGATGATGCGAGTCCTAATTGATTTAAATAGAGAATGAAAATTAAAAAAAAAAACTAAATTTTACGTAATATAATTAGTTATATCAATAAAATTGAATAAAATATTTGAAAGATAACAATAAGGACACATTTTAAGTAAATTTACATGTCCTTTCTTTCTGGGGTGGCCATTACTGTTACTTTTGGGGAATAAGGTGGTGGCCATTACAGCCTAACAGGCATTACTGATACAATCAGGAGAAAAGAGAGAGAGAGAGAGATGGGAAGGGAGGTGGAATGCAAGGGTCGTCGTCTGCAACTTCCGTTCATGTCCACCATTATTCTGCAACTTCTGGCGGCGGTGGAGAGCAAGTGTGACCTGTTCACGGGTACGTGGGTTTGGGACCAATCCTACCCGCTGTACCGACCCGAAATGTGCCCCAGCACGAGTTCGCCTGCCAACGCAACGGCCGTCCTGACCAACTTTACACCCATTTCCCGTGGCAACCCCTTCAGCATTGCTCCTTCCTCAGGTTGGTTACCTACTCTCTTTTCTTTTCTCATTTCTCTCTACCTTCTTCTTCTTCTTCTTCTTCAATACAATCTCTAGTCAAGCATTCATTATTTAGAGCTGTTATCATGTAGAGTGTACACATCTTGAATTGCACGTTATCATCTTTCTTTTCACTTTTACTTGTTTACTCTTAAGGGGATGGTCCTACTGTTGTGAGCTCTTTGGCATGCCCAGAACTCCAGGCTGCTGTAAAGCAGCAACAATGACTCAGTTTAGGAATGCGGTATAGAAATACTTTTACGTAAATCAAGATAAATGTATGAATGAGATTATCTCATTTAACGAAAAAATAATGTTGAATTTGCGTTCGTAATGGTTGCCCACACATCTATTGGAAGAAAAAAAGAATCGAAAGAAAAAGGGTACTATTGTTAAAATCGAACAGACATCCTTTGAAAAGCTACTAGCCTAGTAGCCTACTACTACCAACTACTACTAAGATTTTGGGATTGTTTGGTTGGCAAACTCATTCACATGCAGCTGGATCCCCATTTTAGCCGTTGCAGTGGTTTTGGGAGAACGTGCTTCTCTCCAATATGCCCTTCACTTTTGACATACAACTGTCGGACCTCTTGTTTTTCTTTCCTCTTTATGCCCTTCACTTTTCACTTAATCCTCTTTTACTCCCTGCTCCTTCTCCATCTCCTCCGTCATCTTGCAGTCAGCAAACAGCCAAATCCAGAAGATGAGTTATGACTATAGATGCATGCATACATATTATAGTATTACGTACGAGTTATGATGGATGGATGAATGAATTGGGTGATGATTAATGGAACAGATTTAACGGTGTGGATTTCTTGGAGAGGATGAGAGTGAAGAGCATAATATGTTTGTGGGAGATTCACTGAGCAGAAACCAGTGGCAGTCACTCACTCACTTGCATGCTTCACTCTTCCTCTCCTTCTTCCAATTACACTTTGACCCGTCTTCATGATCTTTCCATCTTCACTTTCACTGTACACTTCTCCACTCCTCATTCACTCTCTCTCTCTCTCTCTCAACACTCTCTCTTTCAACCATAATACTCACACCAATAATGGTATTAAAGGATCACAAATGTAGATTGGTTTCTTTAAAGTATCTTGTTTAATTTGATCGTTATATCCATTAATGAAAATGTACCTTGATATAGGTAAGTATAGGGATAGTTACAATTATACCAATCTTGACAAAAAAATATACTTTTTATATCTACATTTAAATAGTATAATAAATATAAAAATACATATTTTTATTAATACAAAAAAATTATATATTTTTTAAAAAAGAATGAATAAAATTTATAAATTTTTCTTTGATAAATATTTAATATTATTCCTATAATTATTTTTGTCATATTCTACTTTGGCCAAGAGTTGTATTGGGCAACAGGCTCCGGTGGCCGGATCCACCTATCCGGGGAGGGTTGGCGCCGGCGGTGGCGGTTCTCAAGAGTGTGGTGGCAAAGATGAATGGGCTTAATGGGCAAACAGGATTGGATTGAAGCCATTGTTGTCTTCCTGGTGTTCCAGTTATATACTTGGAACCAAATCCTTAACAAGTTAATCCTTTGATTCACATTAATTATTGTACCATTATTGATTGATCCCATTTGGACTAACTAATCTTTCAAAGGTATGCTTACTACATTTGAATAATAAGTGTGTGTGTCTAAAACACCTCAGCCTTGTAGCATATGACACTTTGAGGTATTTTTTTAGGAATACCAAGTCTCTTAAATTAATTTTTAGCGCATTTAACATTCTAAAATATTTTTTTTAGTAGCATGCAGTTATTCAGAGTATAATTTATCCCTTTTAAAATGTTTTCCTAATGGCAATGAGCATCTAAAACTTAGGATATTGAGTGTTACCGAAAAATATTTTAACATGTTGAATGTATAAAAAGGTATTTTACACTAAGTGTTGGTAAAAATAATTCCATAAAGCACTAGGTGAATAAAAAATTAGTTTAAAATGATGAGTAATATTGGAAGAAAACTTAGTAGATGTTACTTATTCCAAACAACCATCGGATGAACTCTACCAAAACAACTTCAAATCCATAAATTAATGGGGATTGAATTCAGTGGAAGGGGTTGATCTATCGTAACATGGTGGGTTAAGGTTAAATCATCGTTAAAAGATATCTCCATAGTTAGCATTTAGATGTGGAAAAAAAGAATTGTTTATATAGAAAAAAAGCTTCAAATCTCAACATAGTGATTAATTGTCTAAAGCATAAATGTAAATAATTATTTTTTTTAATTTTTTAATCGTAAATCAGAAAGAGAAAGATTAGACAATTTACGAGCAACTGCAAAACTGACAAATAGTCCACTAAAATACTTTAATTATGGGACTCTCCATTAAATTATGATTTTTCCCTAATTATGTGATAGAGGCTCATCACGTGATCCAAAGTCTTGTTTCCAAGTAATTGCGTATTGAAAAGACAGAGGACCACATAAGTGACTTTAAGGTAAGAAGCAACAGAGCAGAAATTTTGAAAAATTTTGATTTGATTGGAAATACTATGAGCAATTCTAATTTATATTTCTTGGCAAAAAAATCTATTTTATATTTCTGTATAAATAAATAAAATCTATTAATTTTGCCGTACGTGTGGGAGAAATGTTTGACACCATTTGTGAGCACAAAGAAACACGTTGAAAGTTAAAAGAAAAAGAAAAAGAAAATAGAAGAAGCTTATATATTATATGAGAAATGGGAGACAGAAGACAGGAGTGAGCAAATAGTGCCAAAACTTCAGCAGAAAGAAGCTAAGCTGGCTTGTTTGTACCCAAGTGGCAAACACAGAGAGAGCCAGGGAGAGAGATTTTGAAGACAAAAGAATGGAACAGAGCCTGAGACTTTGTCTTCTGCTACTTCTAATATTGGCATTTGAATGGGGTGTGGTTCTTCTGGTTCCAGTGCAGGGCATTGCAGCATTTGGGCGTCGAGACGACCAAGAAGAAAAGTGTGATTTGTATGAAGGTAGTTGGATTATAGATTCCTCATACGAGCCTCTCTATGATTCTTCCAAGGATTGCTCTCTCATCGTCGGTCAGGGATTTGATTGCCTAAAAAATGGCCGACCCGATAAGGATTTTCTCTCTTACAGATGGAAGCCCTCTGCCTGTAACCTCCCTAGGTTTCGTCGCCTTCTTCCTTGAGATCCTTTATCTTCTTCATATTCTGTGTGTTTCTGGGTTTGATTGTTTTAGATTGAAATGGCAATGTGATTGAGAATGGTGTTTTATTTCTTATTCTTCTTTCTTCTTCTGAGTTTGTTTGTAATGGGTGATCCAGGTTCAATGGGAAGAAATTCTTGGAGAGAAACAGAGGGAAGAAGATAATGTTTGTGGGGGACTCCATTAGCAACAACATGTGGCAGTCACTTTCATGCATGCTTCACTCTTCAGTCCCAAATACAAATTACAACTCCTGAAGAAGCCTAAGAATATCTTCACATTCCTATTTCCGGTTCATTCCTTAATCTCTCTCCTTCTCTCTCACACCTGTTTTTTCAGAGCCCGCAGACTAACTTTATAATCCAAGTTTTTTGCCCCTTTTTCTTTTTCTGTGGGATTATAGGAATATGGAACTGAGATTACGTGGTTGAAGAATGGTTTTCTGGTGGATTTGGTGAAAGATAAAGAAAAAGGAAGGATTCTAAAGCTGGATTCAATAACTTCTGGGGACCAGTGGAAAGGAGTAGATACTTTGATTTTCAACACCTACCATTGGTGGACTCATACAGGATCGTCTCAAACGTAAAGCCTCTGCCTCTACACCTTCAACGCGGCGGAATTTATTAGAGATGGTAAAAAGTTGGTGGTGATTACTAAATGGCTTTATGTTCTATGAATGTTGACCAGATGGGATTATTTTCAAGTGGGGAGTAAATTGATTAAAGCCATGGATCACATGGAAGCTTACAAGATAGCATTAAACACCTGGGCTAATTGGGTTCATTCCAACGTTGATCCTTCAAAAACCAAAGTTCTGTTCCAGGGCATTGCTGCCTCCCACGTTAGGTAAGTAATATAGGGTTTTAAAGTTTGTTTTACGTAATTTAATGTGTATTAGACTCTTTAATCTCGAATCTAAATCTTAGAGAAATGAGACTCATTTACGTAGAATCTAATGCAAAGTCAATTTACTCATATACTAAATCTGATATAGTGAGCACTATTAACTACAAGAGGTCTCATGATCTGTTTTCTTGAACATTATGAAGTGGGCCTGGCTGCATGGGGAAAACTCAGCCGGAGCAAGGGGCTGTGCCGCCATATCCTGGCGTAGACAAAGTGAAGAGCACTCTGCAGAACATGAGCAAACCAGTTCATTTGCTTGACATAACTAAGCTTACACAGCTTAGGATTGATGGCCATCCTTCCATCTTCACAGGTCGAGGCGCTTCTTATGTTGATTGTAGTCACTGGTGTCTAGCTGGTGCTCCTGATTCTTGGAACGAACTCTTGTACGCTGTTTTGATTGGCAACTAATTCATAATAATAATAATAATAATATCTTCCTTCTCCATCTCCAAATCTAGCTATATTCTCTTACTCTTTTCGAATCAGGAAACCATACTTCAATAACTGACACATCGGAATGCCATATAACTCATCTAATTTAACAAACGGACCAGTATCTTGCATGCTTGACATATAAATAATCAGTGACTCTCACAGCCTCCATTAAAATATGAATCTTGTATACAAACAATTATCACATCATTCTCTTTAACCTTGGAGTGCCTTGTATGGATATCCCTGTTCCAAGATGACCTTCTGGCTCAGTTTAATCAAATCACTAGCATCATTACTTATTCACATATTTTCTTTCATTCACATGGAAAACATTACCACAACTTGCAATTCATACTAAAGAACTACTACATATCTATGAACTGAAATCTACAACAAAATACTCTATCTCAAGAATTTGATCATTGATCTTGAGAGAAAAGCAGCAAGAGAATAATTAGATGCCACTCGCTACAGGCAATGTAAACATCAAAATTTGGATTTTGATTCTACAAGGCAGTAACCAGTACTTGTCATATCTCATCCCCTGTACATCTCAGCTGAGTTTACCTTGATTTTTGTACTCTTTTATCCCTTACCGGCAACTCAATGGACTTTTGAGCCTGGTGTGGATGATCCGGGCCCTTGTAAACCTTTAGGTGGGTGAATAGTTGTCTGCCAAGCTGCATATACCAATCCTTAATTATTGTAGATTGACTAGATTCATCTAAGAGGTAACAGCACACCATCGTATAAAAACACGGACTATTCATATATGGATATTGCTGTTATGACACCAGAAAGGATTAATCATATACATATATGTGAGATATTACTCTGAACAAATGTCTTACTAAATGACAGAATAAAACTTCATATATACAATAACAAAGCCTTATCTCACCAGGTGGGGTCGGTTAAATAAAACTTCGTATATAAAGTTCTTAATTTACAGAACCATCCTCTGTATCAAAGGGAGAAGAAATCTATGTTTAAATTTGAGATAACATCGCAAGACAACTTTCAAGAAGCCTCTATTTCATAAACAATTTTATCTTAATTTCCATTCTATTTTACTGCTAGAGAATTTTTAAGTGATTTTAAATTCAAAGTCTGCAGCTAATTGAAACTAATATCACAAGATAAAACAATATTGATTCACTTTAATGCAACACAACTGCCTTATCAACCAACTAACTCAGCTTACCCTTCCTTTAGGAAGCATGCCACGCACAGCATGCTCAATAATTCTCTCTGGAAGTTTCTGCTGTAGTTGGGTAAACGTCTCCATTTTCATACCACCAGGTCGTCCAGAATGTCTCCTATAAAGCTTTTGGGTCCTCTTTTCCCCAGACACAGAAATTTTGGCTGCATTCACCTTTTGAATCCACGAGTAAAGGAGAAACTTTTAGAACATAGAAATCATACATCGTCTTGTACATATGACAACACTATTCTAGTCTATATATATCAATATAGAAGAGGAGGGGGGAGAATCCATTATCCATTAATTCAACATGAGACTCACGCAGTCAAACCATAGACTATCAGGAATTTCAACTAAGAGCTTGTTTGGCTTCCCATTCTGAAACCTAGATTTGGTTTCAAAACCTAGATTTTACCCAAAAACCTAGGCTTTATTTAAGTACTCACATTTTTTCAGAAAAGCTATTTTGGATACAAAACCTCGCTTTGAAACCTAGGTTTTGAAAAATTTATTTTCTTGTCAAATCACACCCTCCCTTCTAATAAATTTTCTCTTTCCTATTTTTTATTTCTTTCTCTTTCCTCTTTCCTACCTACTTTTTGCCTCGAACTCCGTAAAAGCCAATAACTTCCCAAACACAATCTTTTAAAACCTAATTTTTGCCAAGGAATCTGTAAAGTTATTCTCTAAAATCTAAGTTTTATCTCAGAATCTGTAAAAGCTATTCTGAAAAGAACTCCCAAGCCCTAAGCCTTCAATTCTAGGTCAAGGAAATTGGCTAAGATGATTTCCTTCTCAATTAGGATACAAACTCGAGTAAAGGCATAAATAATAATACATTAATGTTAGAGAGAAGAGTTCCAAAATAGAGACTTGACAACTGTAAAACCAGATTATCTGCATAAGTGCATAGCATATATTATAGCAAAACCAACAAACAAGGTACCCTCTTCCATTAAGAACAGCACATACAGAGATGTTGCTAGTTTACACATCAGGTAGTGGCATCATATAGGTGTAAAGAGACTTGAAAATACATACCGCAATTACAAAGGCATCCATGTCCCCACTGGGAGTATAGGTTGCCAGATTTTTCCCTCTGATGTAAATGACAATCGTTGATGATAATCTCCCAAGAATTTTGTCTGTCGCATCAACAAAGTACCACGGTTTATCTGTATTCACATGATCTGCAGCTTTTGGATACCGGGTCTTGTTCCAAATGTCCTGCATTTAGTTTCTGATGATAGAATGGTAACTCTTCAATGAAGCGTCTAAACAATTTAAAATTTAAACGAATGATAAACAGGATGCCAAAATAAATCTTCAACGGGGCCGATATGAAAAATCTGACATACTTTAGACCAAATGAACTGAATTTGAAGCAAGAAGTTCGAAGGTAGAAGTAATGTACCAGCTAACGACTTAATGAACTGATATTAAAAGAAAAAAATGGCAAAAAGTACACAGACCATAACTTTGTGAAGAAATTACAGAATTTGAGTCTTACTCGAACTATAAACCGAAAATGCTTGCTCAGAAATGTTCTAAAGAATCTATACAAATTAGTAAAGCCCAATGGTCGCAGGTCCCTCGTAAAACCAACAAGGTTGGATTAAGCAAAGAGGACGAGAGCGCTAGTGAGCACAAAAATTTAGAACTTCGGCATCTCTTTCAATCAACTTAAAGAAGTAAGCTTTCCTTTCTTCTTCTTCTTCTTCTTCTTCTTGGGCTAGTTTTGACTTTCAATTTTCCAGTAACGAGTAGCGGAAGAATTTCAATAAAGTTCATTAACTAAAAAACAAGTTCAAGGAGATAAAGAGAGCAGGCTTTTTACCGGGCCATTGATTTCGGATTCCTCGAACATAAATCGTTCATCTTTTGGAACGATGGAGAGATCCTAGCGCCGGACCTGAAGACTTACCCTGGAAATGACGGGGACACTGGACCAGATGGAAGACTTCGATGAAGCCAATTGAAGCCCAAGAAAAGGGGATTTAGTATTTGAGCTCTTGGTAGAAGAAAAAGGTGGTGCCGAAGTTGAGGGGAACGTTTTGTGGTTGAACCACATACCAGAGACATAGTAGCTCAAGCCATCTTCGCAGCGATCAGCCCTATCTCTGCAATCAGGATAACATTGACATTTTGATAGATTTTCCCTCGTTATTGAGCCAAAAAAGTCAAAACCTAGGATTTTTTATTTTTTTGCCCATGTTTTTTATGGGTTTAACGAAACTCTGGATGTTGGTATTGGTGCGGGAAGTTACCAGTAATATGACCATTTTTACCAAAATCAAAATAACAGAATTTTGATTATTAAGTATATTTAACTGAGAGATTTTTAAAAAAATTATCAAATCATTTCTCAAATTGACAACTTCGCAACAATATAACTTCTTTTGGATTTGGATTAATGGTAGAATATGCTTTTCTAAGGTGATTTGTAACTGTGTGGAGGTTTCTCTTTGATTGCTTTACGCCAATGGAAACATGCCCAGTGTTCTTCCCACGCGATCTGTTAACAGGCGAATGGCGATCTCCAATTAAAAGTGAAAACTTTGCATTCACGCATCCTACAGATAAAAAAAGAGACAAGACTACAAAAAATCAATCCCGCGTGATTTATGTCCTTCTCGACTAATAAGTAATTAAGGTATCACATTCCCCACTTCTACGGTTCGGCTTCTCCTCTGTAATTCCGACGTTCCTTCCCCAAAAAAAACCCTGTTTATAAATCCTTGCCTTCCCCCTAATCCGTTGAGACTCGAGATTGGACCCCCAAATATGCAGGCTTCTTCCCATGTAGACAGTGTTCAAGATGCGGTAATGAGTCTGATCCAGTCGTCTCCTCCCACTTGGGGATCCTCTCTTCTCAGCAATATCCTGATCTTCATCGTTGGTTCTCCGCTACTGGTCACTGGGTTGTCTTTATCCGGTATCGGCGCCGCTTTTCTGCTCGGAACACTCACTTGGCGTGCTTTTGGCCCTTCCGGGTTCCTTCTTGTTGCCACCTATTTCATAATTGTAAGCAGAAACTTCATGTCACGTTGATTATTTATTGAGTACTATCAATGTGATTCTGATTATGGGGGCGGGTCTTTCTATTTTGCCCTTTTTGGCTTCTGGAGTCTAGACTTTGTTTATTGGGGTTTAATGTTAAGGCTTTATTAGGGTACAGCTGCAACAAAAGTCAAGTTGGCGCAGAAAGAGTCTCAAGGTGTTGCTGAGAAAAGAAAAGGAAGAAGAGGTCCTAGCAGTGTTATTGGATCAAGTGTTGCTGGTTGTGTTTGTGCGTTTCTTTCTATTTTTGGATTTGGGGGAGAGGCATGTTCTCAACTGTGGCGACTTGGATTTGTTGCCAGTTTCTGTACGAAGTTGAACGACACGGTTTCAAGTGAAATAGGGAAAGCATATGGCAAAACAACGTAAATAATGAAGTTTGGCTTGAACTATTTCAAAAGGATGAGCCTTTAATGTCTTTAGACTATCTTCTTTAATGTTCTACATTGTCTGTTTTTATGTTGTAAATTATTCTTGAGGCTTTTAAAATGTTTGATTGTTAGCTTTGTTTGAATACACAGCTCCTCCCCACTCTTTTCTTTTCAAATAAAGTTTTGTTGAAATGTAACTCTAGTTGCTGCCTACCTAGAAATTCTAACTCGGTTCTGTTCATAAGAATTTATAAAGGGGGATAGAGAATAACAATTATTTTCTTGTACTTCATGGATGAGTGAATTGATTAGCTTATTGTTACCTTGAATTTTAGTGCCATGTCTAGGATATATGCTAGTTGTGTTTTTAACTTGACAGCCACAATCATCAGCCGTCTTAATTTATACTGATTAAAAACTCTTGTATTTGAAGATCTATGATCCTCTGAATAGTATTTCTTTTATCCTATGTTGTATTGGCAATCCCTTTACTAACATTTTCCATGCTAATGTCCAGGTATCTAGTTACAAATTTCAAGGTAGTTCCAAGAGGAACTGAAGGAGCTGTGAGTGTTGAAGGAACCTTTGCAGGAATTTTAGCATCCATGGTTCTATCTTTTGTCAGTTATCTAATGGGCGAGGTATTATAATAGTATCTGACACTTGCATGTGATTATATGGTTAGGTGAATGTTGTTTCTCCCATTGTGGACAAACATTTTCAGAATAATTTAGTATATGATTATGCATGTGTTATCGAAAATATATTTGGCAGCTATAAGCATGGATGGGTTTAATCTTGTTTTTTTCCTTTCAAGTAATAAATAGAGGAGCATATATGTCTATGATATGGCCTGCAATGACCCAATGGGTAGATGTGACTGCTGCATATGGATTTCTTAATTTAAAGCATTCAGAAATTTCCTTTCATACTCCATTCAGATGGAAAATTCTCCACGTCAATGGGGCTTTCAAAACTTTTGCTTTGTTCTTCTTCACCTGCATTTGATTTAATCATGTGGTTGTGGCCATCTTCCACGTCTTGCTCTGCATTTCAAAAGGTCAAAGAATGGATGGGGCAAGAAACAAAACCGGCATGCATTGAGCATCTCAAACTGTAATGAGTCTTCATCACTTTGCCTCTGCTTTTAGTAAATGATATCTGGTCAGCAAGTATTAGGAATCCAGAATGGAAAGAACATTTGAGTTAGACGCCTGTCATGTGTTAGTTTATGTATGTGTAGAGATATATAGCATTATTTATGGGGATTACCAGGCATTAACCAACTTTTGTTTAGATATATGAAAGTAGAAGAAATAAACTATTTCACAGACTAAGTTTGTGATTGTTGTTCATAGAATGTTTACTTTACCTCCCTTTTTTGGTTTGTTATGTACCTGATAAGGGTGTACGAGGATTCTGTATGAGATGGTATTTAAGTGGTTGGAGGTAGGGAGAAGATATATTTGGCTAACTGGAGCTACCGAAAGGATAAAATTTTGTGGCATGGTGCATGCCATCTTTTCTTAGATGATGGGAGGATATTTGTGGAACATTTGAGCTTTTAACCCTAATATATTAGTATTGTTTATGGAGTTTCCTGTTTTGTTAGTGATTGCAAATTATATTCTCATTGGTATTTTATTATTCCATCATTTGAATTTTGGTTCCAATTTTAGTCTGTTCTTGTGAAAGATTCTTCTCTACTTAAACTTACTCAAAGATTGATATCATCTAAGATACATTGATCAACTTCTTCAATGATGATGAATTACTATATCAGGCTCAATCAAGAGCATTCTCTTGATTTATATTTTCCATCAAAATAATTCTTGTTCACTCTAAAGAATGTAAACCACTTTCTTTCCTTCCTGTGCATGCTTTCGCAACTCCTTTTTCATTTTCCACCTACTCAAATCCCCTTAACTGAAATTTTCTGTTTCTGTGAAAGAGTCCGTTACTTGACAACTAAGGAACTTAGTGATACTAATTTATTTCTTGTTTCTGCATAACAGGTTAATACACATGAAGCGATTATATGTGTGCTAGCTTCCCAAATTGCTAATCTTGGCGAGAGCATGAGAAGGAAGGATTTCGCTGGGTAGGTTCATCAGAACACACTCAAGTTTTCATATCAGTGTGGTATAAATATGCCTGATTCTGAATCTTTATGAGGGATTAGTATATAATCTATAGCATGTTATGTGCAGCTTAATAATGATGCGGTCAATATAATAAACATATCAATGGGCAGTGTTATAGCAGTGTTGATGCAACAAGCACTCCAGAATTGGCATACATGAATTTTGCTGCAACATTTTCTCACTGCTCAATCATCAGAGTGCTTAATATTCTTTGCCAATTGCTGATCTGAAAATTTATACTCTCCGGAGTTCAAGTGGTGGCAAATCATTTAAAGATGTATTCTTGGTCTACAAATGATCCGTTTAGATAAACGGTGGAAAAAGTAACATTTGGTAGAATATCTTTTCGAAGAAGAATTCTTAATAGAAGTTAGAAGACGTAATCTTATTTATGTTTGAATAAATGTCGGAGAAAATTTTTTGTGAAAAGGAAAACATGTTTGAATAAATATTAGAGAAATGACCTTTGGTGAAAAATAACTTAAAAGGACATTAATCTAATTAAATAATACATATATATTATTTTATATATTGTGATAAAATTAGGGGAAAATAAAATATAAAATAAAAAATGGAATAAAGGAAAATGTATGTAAATTAAATACCGTTGAAAAGTAAAATTATTCGAATTTCTTAATTACTAATTACATACTATTTTTTATGTAGGTTTATATTTAAATGATAATATTAAAAAAATATCATATAATCACGCGTGATTGAAAACTTAACATAATAATAGAAGGAATTTCATCTAAATTTTTACTTATTTAAGTAAATTAGGAATAGTGAAATAAATGGAAACCCTACATCTCGCCTTCTCATCACTCTAAACCCAGTTCAAAAAATCATTTTAACTCTTGCTATCTCTATTTCTACCCCTTTCTCATCAATCTCGCTCTCTCATCAATATGGACCCCACGTTAAAACATGTTTAACGCTGAAGCATCTATTTTCTCTTTCTGCCTTTACAAAATTTTTACACCATAATTCCTTTTTCATCAGCGCATTATCAAACAAGAGACAGAAGATCCAATGTTCTTTTTGGTCTTAGAATGCATTTTTTGGGCTTGTAACGCCCATCCAGATACACACAAAAGCATAGGAGTATAATTTGATACTTGTTACCCATCGTCCGTGGGTTCAGCTGGCGAAGGTATTGGACACTCTCATCAAAGGGAGAGGGTTCGATACCTGGGAAGGTCACTTTGTTGTGGCTCCAGTCGCGGCGCTTGGGGAGGCATCCTAGCTCTTGGGTGCTTAGGTAAACGCCTTAGGGTAATTGACGGCTCGCCCTGCCCAACATTGGTATGACCTAAGAGGAAGGGAGATTTCACCCTGCCCTTGGCTTGTGGGTGAGCCCAACCCCCTGCCTAAAATTTATGTACCAAAAAAAAATAATTTGATACTTGTTATAATTTTTTCATTTAACTAGTCTCAACTTCCAAGCAAATATACAAAAATTCATTGGGTAAGAAAAGGAATACTCGCATCAGTGAATAGTAACAACACAAAAATATTCATTCCACTTATATATTGATAGTAACTAAGGCTGAATGTATAACTCGGTAACCTGCCTGTCTAACCTAACTCGGCTTTACCCAAGACCAAACCCGGTCCCCAAAAATGGCACGATGAGAAGTCAAACAAGACTAGGTTCAACCCAGCTACCGGATTGGATTAGACATCGAACTGACTTATTAGACCACGTAGTCCGATCGACCCATAATTATTAAATTTATTTTAAATTTTGTTACAATATATTAATATTTTTCCCTATAGATCACAAGTTACGATCTTAACCCCCTTATCTATATTTTTGCTCTTGGTACATCTCAAGTGGCGACCTATAAATCCTAGGTCGTGGCTTGAGACCCTTTTTTTAAGCTTTATGCTTTTATCCAATAGGTTTTTTAAAAAAAACAAAGAAAACAAAAGGCAGATAACCTGAACCAGTCCAGTAACCTGGTGGATCAGTTCAACTTGGTCTTGTTTCTGTGCTTGCTTGGACTAGACCAATCCTCATATCACAAAGATTAATCCAATCATTCTTCAAGACTAAACTCTAGTCTGATACGTAATCAGGTCCAACCTAATCTTTAAACAACCCTAATAGTATCAATTATCTCTTGGGACTTTTATGTTTTTCTTTTGTTTTAACTTTTTCCCCTAGTATCTCACATTTATGACTATCTTTTGGGATTATGTATAAGATACTCATAAGGAGGGATGTAAAGAGGACCACTGTTTATAATCTATATGCATAAAATATATGATTATATTTAAATTGAAATGGCAAGTAGACTTTATAGGAACACTGACCAAGTACTACGGAGTGGTTGATTAGTATTTTTCTAAAATTATGATTTGGGGTCATTTTTCTTAAATTTTATTTCTGATACTACACATTAAACCCCTCGCTACTTCAATATTACTTCAAAAGCTATTGGCATAGATGGCTAATATACTCTGGTATTCCAGGACGACTCATAAACTATGTACATGATTATTTTAATTAAGCAGGCTTTTATAATTACAATTTAGCCCCACTTTCTGAGAGATATCACTGTGTACTTTGGTCCTCCAAAACAACGGATGAAGACTAATTAAATGATTAACAGACAAATAATCCAGCTGAAAATTCCTTTCCCCACCTTTTATTATTGAAAAAGATGTGGTTTTGGAATAAGAATCTGGCCATGTTGACGATATGTCCTCTAGATTCTAAAATTTGCCCAACTCTTTAGTCCATGCATAAAGAAATGCCATGTCACTATCTGTTTTTGGGAATTGACGTCCCACAAAGCAGGGCCCCAGAATCACAAGAAGCCACAAGAACCTTATTACCGAAAAAGCATCACAAATATTGATGTTCCCCAACAATGGCTGCTTCAGTCAATTGTTCATGTCTCCCCCACAAAACGCACGGTTTAGCTCAGAAAACGACACCAGAAACCTCGTGAACAGTAGTGAAGGCCTTCGTGTTCCAATCCGATCCACTGGTTTAAAAGATTGAGAATAATAAACAAAACAATATGTGGGGAGTTCGTGCTGAATACCGTTACTGTTGAGGATATTAATGTTGGAAGATGGAAAAAAATTAATTAATTTCTTTTTTTTTTTGGTAATGAAAAGCATTAGACTTGAGGCTGTTAAAGACATGTAGGGTTTTGATGACTGCCTGTCAGGTCTTTCTTCTAAAGATGTAGGGTTTTGATGACTGCCTGCCAGGTAATGAAAAGCATTAGACTTGAAGGATACAGATGAAGGCGAAGAAGTTAACAGGTGGTGTTCATGGCTGCCTGCCAGGTCTTTCTTCTAAAGATGCAATATAATATATATATATATCCTCTGCTCTTTGAGGGTGATGTAGAAGACAAGACAGATATTTCGACATGCATGCATGACAACAACATTAAATTTTTATCTCATCTAGGTGGCTTTTCAACCACATTTTTTCTTGCGTTGGCAAAATATATGCAAGTTGGCCGCGTCCACCATCGTGCCTAGCTAAAATCTCTACTGTTATACATGGTGTTTAGAGCACATTTATCATTTATCAAGAGAGAAAAACGGAAGAACAATCAATGTCCTAGATAAGTCAAGAAGTTACAAATGGCATCCAAAAAATTGTATTGTCCAAGTAGTGTTCCATCCTAATATATGTTACAGTCAGTATTTAATTCTATTTTTGCCAACCAGTATTTAATTCTATCACAATATGCCATGAAAATAATGGAACTTCATTTGTATAATTTGTTCCATAGATGCTTAAAGCTATGTGGATATATTATGTGGAGTTTCACAAAGTCATCTAGGAGAATCACGATAAGAAAAAATAGCTTCAATGTCACAGCTAATCACGTCTTTGGATTACATGTCCCTCTTATAACTGATGTTAAAAGCCTTTCCTACAGTAGTGAATTGGGATATGATGTGGAAATTAGTATCATTTCAGTGTCATTTTTTACTGATATACTCAATTATTCATTCTTTTTATTATGAAAATAAATATCCATATGAAAACCAAAATTACAACACAGTATTCAGAAGTTGGGACTTAAGGCATAGATGGGATGGTTCTTATTCCTAATCCTTTCAATATCAATTATTTTTAAGAATTTTGGCTTCATGTAATAAACAACAAGTTGGCTATAAGATTTTTTGCTGTAACTAGCACCCATTTTACTTGGTACGTATTTTATTTAATGCAATGAATTTTCTTTGGCCCAAAGGATACACACACACACGGCAGATAAAGGAACTTGAACTAGGCATGTTCACAGATAAAGGAACTTGAACTTTGGCCTAATCCTTTAGATCTTATTCTTTTTCTTAGATTTATAAATCTGTGATCAAATCACAGATTAGCATTGTCATCTTTCCGACAGCAAAATTTGTTTGCCAAGATGAGATTCTTATTCCTCATATACCAATTATTTTGAGGAATTAATTAGCTTCATGTGAACAAAAAAGTTGGTGGTCTGCTATGGCCGGCTAACATCTATTTTACTTTATATTTTATTTTTATGAAATTAATTTTCTTTGGCCAAACACACACACACACACACAGAGGATAAAGGAACCTGGGTGTGATAAATTTGAATGTATCCCGTAGAATGTGTGGACTATGGCATAGATTTCATATTTCTGAGATATTATATTATCAATTTAAAAATACACACAAACATGTCAACATCGAGTTTTAACCCGGATCTCATTCAAAAATAGCGAATAATGCTGCCACTGGGGAAGCTTAGCCGCTAGACTTTCTAAGATGTTCTCTTGCTTTCAAAAGCAAAGAAATTCTCAACCTATATGTGAAGGCTGTTTACTGTTTTTGGCTGATAGCATAGTGTCTTTCTGTTTTCTTAAAATGAAAATTATGTTTATGTGAGAAAGCTTTTATATTTATATTATATTTCCCATTCTCATATTGTATCAAACAAGCCCTTATGACCAATTTTCCTCATTTCCCCTAATACTTACTAACTAGCATAACTTCAAAAGGCAAAGGGAAACAGAAAAGATCTATTCCCCCTTTTACTCAGAGAACCTTCTGTAAATTTCTTGAGTTCCATTCACTAGACCAACTCAATCATTATGTAACTGTTTTGCCAAGTGAAAACCGTTTCTGTTGTCTTTTTTTTTTTGGCCAACAACGTTTCTGTTGTCTACTTTTATGTAAGACCCTCATTTAATTTATTATATATTTAAACCAATAAATAAATATTAAAGTTTACTAGCCTTCTTGGTGCAATCACTGTACTTCGTAGTTCATACACAAAGGAGGGGTGATATACTTGTCATGAAATCAAATTAAATACATTAATGCCTTTCTGAATTTGGTTGTAAGAAAATACACTAACACAACCAGCTCCAGCCGTAAGCATCTGCAATGGATTCTTGAACCCAAGTAAGAAGCTTCAAAACCAATCATAATTGACACAGCCATTAAAACATGAAGCTAATGAGCTAGAATTGCTTAAAACATGAAGCTAATGAGCTGGAATTTCTCCCAACAAGAAAAATTGACACATTGAATACAAACACAAGAAGCTAATCATCAACTTGAAAACCTGAAAAGAAGGATAATAATACTTCAAAGGCTCACATCACCAGATTACACATTACACAGACGAAGAAAAAAAAATCATAAAGCCTGACATGTTATCATATGGTGAGATTTGGTGGTGTGTGTGTGTGGAGAGATTTATGGCTGCCTTTGCCATTTTGATAAAATACGATGATTCTGAACACTTTTGAACTGTTGTGATTCGGGAAAAAATATGTTTGGAACATGAACAAACATTGCATTGTCAGGTGTATATTGAGTGTGTTTAGGCCAAAATAATCCTGAAGCTGTGGGAGGGGAAGAGATCTGAGGAACCGTCCGAGACGAATCCGAAAATCGCCTCAAGCACTGATCGTCATTGTCGTCATCATCATCATCTTCTTCTTCATCATATACTTCCTCTTCACCGGATTTAAAACCAGGAGAATCAGAATCTCCAGGCTTACCATAGTCAGCCTGCAAAAACACATCAATAAAGATCATGTTAAAAGGAACATCATGGAACTTTATCATCCGTAGAGCTAAAACAATAAGGCATTAACCCCAAATTCCCTCAACTCACATATTTCAGAATTATTTAACACTTGCACATAGTGTATAGCATAAAAAGAGTATTCCAGTGCACAAGGTCTCGCCAGATGGGTTCTAGAGGGATATATGTATGTAGTCTTACCCAACATGCAGAAAGGCTATTTCTAGAATTGAACTTGTGACCTTCAAGTCACATGGCAGCAACCTTATCGTTATTCCAATGCTCACTCTCTATATAGTGTATAGCAGAAATGAAATAATTTAACAAGAGGTATTTTACAAATATGAGCGTACCTTGAAAGGTTCACTGTCCATGCAATTGTAATTCTGGCTGAATTCATGTAAACCAAAAAAATCATCAACGGGCCAGTTTGATATGTTTCCAGGAGCTGAACCGCCGCCATAAGACACCTTAGAAGGAGGAAAGTGCTCAGCTCCTCCTCCCCCTCCACCTTGGGAAGGTATAACTTCATTGTTCTCGGTTGACTCAGGTACTGAGGAAAACATTCTAGAGGCAGAAGAAGATTTTGTATCCGACATCTTCTCCTCAGACTGTGACTTAGCAGAAGACGAGGAAGCACCAGGTCCGGTCTCAGTAGCTTCAAGTCCTACTCTTATACCAGCCAGCAGAAACCTCTGATGAGTGGAAACATAGGGATTTGCTGTGTGTATTGCCACGTCACATTTTCTGCAGAGTAAAGCCCTGTCTTCTAGACAGAAGAAATAGCCAAAACATTCCTGCAAGAAGTAGCAGAATCTACCATCACAACCAGATCCTTGAAAACGAACAAATTAAGAAAGCCAATCACATAAAGTTTGCCAAGATTAAATGTAAGAGAAACTAATCTCAAGACTAAATCTTCCATGAAAACGTAAATGTTGTCTTGTGAATATATTTTCATAACATACAACGTCATGTCTTCTGATCCTACCGCATGTTGTATCCTCAAAGGATTTAGCATCAGAAACGTGCACTATGATATTAGTTGTGGAAGAATTATTACGCTAAAAATTACTTTATATAATTGATTTTTCTTCATGCAGCTGTATCCATTACAAAACGAAGGCGATTTGAATTAAAGAACATAGTTGTTTGGAACTTGGAAGAATCAAAAGTAATAGGAAATAAAATGACAAACAAAACAAGAAAAGAGGATGCTGCTGCTATTATATACTCTTATTACTATTCAAAATATTAATAATTTTTCATTACTTTGTTTTTTTCCTCGAGTAGGGGCATAAGTATCACATTTGGCACATCAAATTTGAATACGAACATACGATAAAACTTCCAAAACAGCTACATCTATATAAGTAAGCATTACAAATTTAACAGAATAAGTGGAAATAGCATTACAAAAATCCCGCAATGTACTATGCTGTCGTTTGATCCTGCCCCATGTGTTCCTCAAAGTGATTCAAAAATCAAAGATAATGTTACAAACTACCAAAGAATTACACACTCGGAATACAACAATCATCCTCATAACATGTTTCTTTCAGAGAACTGTATATAATAATGTCAACGAAAAACTGTTTCAAAGAACATAGAAGATACCTGACAAATATCACATTTTGGCATGTTAGAACCAGATGAAGAAAGAGGTACTCTCTGGTGCTTGCCGGCAAGCTTGTTAGCAGCATGGATCTTCTCGTCACATTCCCAACACAGCGCTGCGTCGTCGGCACAACACAAAACCTTAGCCTCCGAAGATTCACACACACTGCACTGAATCTTCATCCTTAATCTCCTTTCTCGTATTACGGATTCTCTTTCTCTTCTTCCCAGGAAAAAAACAAGCTGTTAACTTTCAAAATTGACTCTCTTTCCCTCCAAACCCAATTCAAACGGTTGCAAACTTTATCATCGCCTACGTTTTAAACAATGAAATGGGAAAGAAATAGAGAAAGGATTTAAGAAGGGTGGTGACAAGGAAGAAAAAGGGAAGGATATTTTTTCCGGGGAAGAAGGAGAATGTCCACGTGGCAACAAACGGGTAGTGTCGTGGAAGAGGAGACCGACTATGCTGGCTTGGTCATCTGGGCATGGTGCTGGTGGTGCTCTGCTTCTGTAAGGAAGAAAAAACTACTAACATCAATGAAACAAAAAATCTAACTTGTTCTCAAATATTATTTAGTAAGCAAGGTTGCACGGTGGTATAGGAATTTTGATGAAATCTCCGATGTCGGGAACTTTAGAATTCAGAAAATGGACAATTATTATTTTTTTGTGTAGGTTGAAATATGGTGGGGACAACAAGTGACATTGTTGGGTGTGCTCTGCCTCTGTACCAAAAAATAATATCAATAAAAACAAAAATCTGACCTGCTGTCAAATATAGTTGCAATTAAAGGGTGCCCTGCGGCAAGGGAATTCCATGAATTCAAAAGAGATATAACAATTATCATTCTCCAAATTTTTCTTTAAAAAAAAAAAAACAGGACTGATAAGTATCGTGCACAGGTTTGAGGTGGTGGGGACGACATGCAGTGAATACCTTAATCGACCCATTCCTTTTCTTAAAGAAAATTTTTACTACCTTCAAAATGAGAAGCCTCGGATTGTGCGAGATGAACAAAACAGCGACACAGGAAACCACAAACAAAGCCATATACGGAGAAATATTTTGTAGATATGAGAGGCCAAAAGGGCGCGTACATACGTAAACTTGGCTTTCCCATCTATAAACGCACACGAATGATGAATCTTCCTTGTCATGTGTACGATATTTTTTAATCTGTTATAGTATTTTGTGCATAGGTGAGAGATCTATACGCATATTTCAAACTGTGTTCGTTACGTGTTAGATATTTACCCAAGAGGCCAAGATGTCCAACTCGACAACTTCATGCAGATGCCAATGCTCGTGTAGCAGTTATTACTGACTGAAAAGGAGATCTTTTTTTTTTTTGGGTAGTATCATGCGTTATGAGTCCGTATCAGAATGCCTCAAAAGATAGTGAGATTTACAAGTTCAATGACTCTTGCACATAATAAGCTAATATTTGGGTTTGAGCGCCCAATGATACAAAAAAGGTTACTAACCAGCAAGAGGTTAACCGAAGTGCCACAATCTAGTCTTTTGAAATGATCTCTTCCCTTTTTTGTCTTGGAAATGAGGTCAAACTGACCTTATGGAGAATAGAATCAACCACCTTCCTTGTATAAGGAAATTACTTTACCATTAGGACAATACATATGCGTTAGCTCTTCCATTTTTTTTTTTGGCCAATCCATTAAACTCATACTTGTAAGACAGTATCATGTAGATGGTGGTGAGCTATAAAAAGTAACAGTACTGTAAAAAAATTCTTGCCAGTAATATGTGTGTGTATGTGAAAGCAAGTCATGTATAAATAATTATGAAGAGTCTGTTTTTTAATTTGTTATGTTGTGTGGAGCCTAATGAGTGATGACCATTATTGTGCTTGTTTGGGAACACCGTTTCCCAAACGGTGCACGTAAGCCAAGACAAAATCATCTCGAAATCTGTAAAAACCATCTCGAAATCCATAAAACCATCTTGAAATCCGTAAAATGCCTCAAAATCTGTAAACTCATTTCTCTCAACGGACTTCCCAACCACACACATAATTGGACTGATATTTTCCATACTGATATTTTTTGTTGACCTGTCATACTGATATTAATGTGTAGGTATATGCACTTTATTTGACTGAGTCTCTCCTTTTGAAAAGGCAAAGTGGGGTGGTGACAATGGATATAAAATAGTTTGTTAGAAGCAGATGTTGACTTTCCAATGACTTCATCAGGCTACATGGGTGATACCTTCACAGCTTCACTCACATGTTTCATAAAACAAATGCATTATTCTTTTTTCCTTTTCTTTTTTCTTTTTTGGCTACATAAAGAAAATACCACAATGACCTGTTGCCTTGTCTCCCGTCGTTTTGTCCTGCGAAAAGAGAATGTTAATTGGCCTAATTTTCCACCTTCAAACGGAGTTCATATCATGTTTTATAATATCTCTGCTATTTAATATAAGAAATATAAAAAAATAAATAACTAATTTATAGGTATTAAAAAATAGTTAAGTTAGTTTTTTTACAATGAAAATGTGTTGTTATTTTTTGTTAAACATATGTATCCTTTTGCTGAAAGTAATCTCTTTTAAGGTAGTATCAAATATTAAATATGGACATATTTCTTATCAAAGATTCAAACATTGGTTCGTTTCCGCAAAAAGATAGAACGTACACAAATATGTAGATGAGCTCTAGCCTGAAAAGGTAGGTTAAAACTTGGATCTTACTAGATGTGCTCATAGATTAAGATATTTTTCATGAATTGATTAAGAAAATTCAATTTTATTATCCTCAAATGGAGTTTGGAGATATTTTTTACGCTATATAATATCTACTCTTAAATAAATTAAAGTGATGAATGAGATAGAGATGTGGTATATTTCAAAAAGGTTAGAAACCTAAGAACTGTAGCTGATTTGCATTTGCTTAACAGTTAACATCATGACATTGAAAGATTGGAATGTTTTATTGTTAAACATTGCAAGTCCCAACTGAAATAATTGTTTGGATAAAATCTGAAATAATTATTAAAGTAAGATTACAAAAAAAAAGTTAGGGTAAAAAACAATGTTAATTAACATCGCTTCGAATCTTTTGAAGCTATATCAATCAAGAACTAATAAAATCAAAAGATTAAATCTTAAATTTTTTCTTACTTTTAAGGTAAAATATTATTTATTTTATAAATTGTTGATGATATATTATTTTATATTTTTTATCCTTGAAAAAATTATTAAAACCCAATTAAAAATTAAGCAAATCTGATAAAGATGAGCAGTTATAAGCAGATATTTTGTACCAGTTCCAGTTTGGCAATTTCTACTTTGATTCTTCCACCTACATTAGCTAATGGAACTATGGAAGTACTATACTACTACGGGTCATGGACCACAATTTAGTCATGAAACCACTTGTGATTCAGATTCCACAGGTACTAGTTCTACAAGCTGATTTAATTAGTCGTCACATACCCACTGGTAGGTTAAATGAGGGCTCCAATTTTTAACACACAATAATTAATTAAGTTACTAGTTCATTTCAATTAAAGCTTTATGCTTCAAAACTGAGAGCATCTGGTAGGGCAAAATATGGGCTCCAATTTTTCACCCATGATGTTCTGGAAAGAAAAGAAGAGAAAAAAGCAAGTGTTCAAAAGTGATTTTTCTTCTTACAAGGCTTATGCTTGATGCCTCAACTTCACCATAAGTGGGAAAACCAAACTCCTGAACCTCCAAATGGAGCAAGAACAAACATGAACACTTTATTTGCAAAATGTACTGGTTATCAAGAAACCCGCAACTTCCTGCTGCGGAAATATGTCATGTCAGCTAGTGGACAAACATGAACATTGAAAACTTGAACACTTTATTTACAAAACTTGTAGCGTTAAAAAAATGCGTATGGTCTTAGAGTTGATTTGTGCACATAATGTCATGTCAGCTAGTGAACAAATCTACTCCTTTTCACCAACCCTCTGAAAAAATTTGTGTATCATTCAGATTTTCCGTCGGTTCGTCCAAATGCTAGTAAGACACAGAAAGATCATAGAGAAGAGGTTGACAACTAATTAGTCAAGAAAACTTTCAAGATCGGCGCTCTGCCAGATATCTCAATTGTATCCCCATCTTTAATGGTATAGTTGACATGATAACCATCAATATATATTTTACCTTCTTTACAAGACCATGTAATGTCCATCACTTGGTCATGTTTGATTACCCCATGCATAAGGTTCAAGATGGGTCCAGGTGAAATAGGCTCTCTTACCATGTACTGGAGATCCTGAGATAAAATGGGCATCAGAAATCCACCTGCTGCGTGCATTGCAGCTGTGGAACCAGCAGCAGTTGAAACTCTCAGACCACTTGATCTGCTGTTAACTAGTGGTGAACAGGGCTGATCATCCTTTCTGATCCTGAAATGTTTTAGGCTTAATTAGCCACCTTCTTCCCTCCTCTCTCTCTCTCTCTTTCTTCTTTAAATTCTCAGAAATGAAACCCAAGAAAACTAAATGAAACAAAGAGTTTGGGTCTTCAGGGATTGTTATTACCAGAAGGAGAATGTAGAAAGTGCAGCCGGACATGGATGTGCAACTAATATATCATTCAGAGCATAAGTTGGCAGCTGATGTGTGTTAACAGATATCAAGATCCTTTTTAACTCAGAAGGAGCAGTTTGACCCTCAAGTATGTCGTTTAACACCTGAAAGAAAATGCTCAATGCAAATTTAGCTACGTAGTTGGTTCACAAAGAACTTAGTTATAGCAAAGAGAACGTTGAAAGCCACTACAAACTACAAGGATCAAATTTACAGCTGTTCAAGGGCCAAAAGAAGGATGGATATCAGAGGATAGATTGTCTGTGACAATATGCAAGAATTTAGTTAATGCTTGATGCAACAATGTTCAGTATTCCTTACTGATAAATCCTCAAGGCATGACAATAATTAAAAAATAAAGACTGCCGTTTAGAATTTCCTCCACTTAACAATGAACTCATCTTACCTGTTCAAAGTTTTCAACCGTTGCAGCACAAAGACGGCCAGTGCTTCTTGTAGCATCAAACTCATTGCTGAACCGCTCCACCTGTTGCAAATAAAATATCAAGGTAGCAAAATCCCCAAGTTAGGCTGCTTCTTTTGCGCTAAAGAAACTTGGCATTTTCCAAGAAACAATCAAATAAACTGTTTAAAACAAATGTACCAATATAACAACCAAGACCATAAGGAATATGCACCTCATCATTTCTTGTTGGATCAGAATTTACTCCAAGAATTGGAATCCTGTCATCCATGAAATGACTAGCTTGCAAAAGAGTTCCATCCCCACCAACTGTGACAACCAAGTCCACATCATTGATGGGCTGTGATAAAGCATTACGTTCTATAGCCTTCCATTCAACAGGCTTCTTCTGTAGAATTGTCTGACAAAATTTAATGCTATCAAGTTGCACCTTACGCCTGCTATCCAAGTGATGTAAAATCTGCAATTCGACAAAAGAAATACAGTGACCGGATTGTAATAACTAGGCTGTGACCTAGGAGGCATAGAGGATAAAATTGACATGCATAAGGACATGAGAAAACTTGTATACACTGAAACATAAATTGAATCCATTCTTCAGGAAGCAAGAGAAATAGAATAAGCGTGTTTCATTGAAATCCTAATGGGTAAGACGATGGCATTCTAAAACGTGAATGAGAACAGGATATAAACAGTAAAAACATAAAATTCATCAAACAAATTTACATAAAAAGCCTCGAACCTTACTATGTGAGATTCCTTCAAGAGTCAATTTACTAGAGTCATCAAGGGGGAACAAATAACGTGCAACAGTCTATTATTGTCATGATTCGTATTAAAAGAGAAGCCACCAAAGCCTCATATTTCCAAGCAAAAACAAAGGCATAAAAAAGAGTTCAGCATTTCAGTATAACACACGAAGCAGAAACTTAATCAACCAACATGAGTGCCCGCCCCAAATACTAAGCAAAGTATACAACCGTGAATTCCTAAAAAACACAGTAACACAACACTTCCAATGGCTAAAAATATCCAGCGAGCTACACTGATCATAAAGCAAAAGATTAGTGAATAATTCGGAATGAAAGAGAAGGAAGAACATTCGTGACCTGGGGGCTGGCGCCGTAGGGAGGAGCATAACCATCGAAAGGCTTTAGCAGCAGCAGCAATCTCCTCATCGCCATCTCTCTCTTGCTTTGTACCTTTCCCTCTCAAAGGGTGCAAGGTGATGAGTGTTGGGATTAGTAGTATTAAAGCGGGATCAACGATTACAAATTAAAATTTCTAATCCCACACACGGACCCATCAGATGTATTTAGATCTAGGAGATAGTATAATACCTTTTCGATTCTTGAACTCACAGCTTCCTTTGTTTTGGATATCTTTCAGTTCTCAACGCCTACGGCCTTTTCGAACTTTTCTGCGTTCTTGAACACGATCTTAAGGAGCCTATGTTTCTGATCGTCTCCCTCTACCAGTATCCACGTCAACAATTCCCAACAATGGCAGCGTGCTAGCGCTTCTCACGACTCACTATCTCTTTAGGGTTTCTGTGGCTCACAATCAAATTCGAATTGCATGCCTCTTTTGCTCATGAGTACTCATGCTCATGGAGTATGTTATAATTCAACATTAATCTTTTATTAATATTGAAAATCCGAATCTGGTAAAGATATAACGATATTCAAGATTAATCTTTATTAATCTTGATAATCTGAATCTCAAAATATTTTCAAGATTAATTTTTATTAATTTTGAAATTTGAATTTCAAAAGATTTTATCATTAATCTTTATTAATCGTAAAATTTGAATTTCAAAAAGATATTTAAGATTAATCTTTATCAATTTTGAAATTCGAAATTCAAAAGATATACAAGATTAATCTACATTAATCTTAAAATTCAAAATATGAAATTCGAATCTTGCAATTCTAATCTGGATTAATCTGATTTGATCAAATCATATCCATATAATAAATCCAAATAATAAGTCAACAAATTTAATCTATCTTTATAAATTAAATCTGAATATCAATGTTAGTTATTTAATTCATCAAATAAATTAAATATTATTGTCATTTCGATTTTATATATTTGCATATATAAAATTCGAAAAAAAATTAAAGTTCATATTGGGTTGTTCTTGGTTACGATCCTGTAAACCCATATGAAGTTGGCAGTGGGCTAAACTCAATTCTAACCCACAAGTTGCAAGTGTCATCTAGCAAGATGTTGCGATTATCTAAATTATGTGGGAATCATTAATACGACACACCCTTTCATGTAATCACATCACGTCCATTTTGTCATACGATATCTAAGTCAAGGACAATGCATGGATGACGTCATCCTCCTATCCATAACCATTACTTTCTTGATCCTTGAGTAGTCTGATCTTAGAAACGAAAACTATTTTTCGTTACAGTATGGCCATACATTTCTCATATTCACTCATCGAGGAGTCCGGTAATATCTTTCAGCTAATGTAAGGAACAAATCTCATCTTGATCACTCACATTCCTCCACATGAAAGATCTCTAATCCCGATTATAGCCTTTATCATTACCCGGTTAAATGTGACTTTTGACTAAGTCAAAACTCAACGACTTTCATGTAGGGATCCATAATGGTCTCAGGTCAAAGGGTGTAGTGACATGATTACATTTGAGATGAGCTAATGACTTAATCCATGCAGCTTTCTCATAACGGGTCGGTCCCCATATGAGATAAGCTAATTACTTGTATTCTTACAAGTGCCTATGACTTTGACTTGCATCTCTATAACTTATCAAAGTCACACTGGTCTTACTTCATCTTTGCTCCCACATAAATAACCGACCAAGGACATTTAGGACAATCTTCATAATTTACCAATGGACGCAATTATCATAATAAGCATGCAAAAACTATGATAATTAAATGAAAAAATACATTAAAATAAATAATATTTACAGTACAATGATTGATCCTTATGACACAATTTCCAACGATGAGTAATGAGGAAGGCGGAAGTGAAGGAACCATTTGCTATTTTTATTCTTATGTTCCGCCGCCGCAGTTCGTTTGTGCTTGGAAACCATTTTTCCTGCGATTTATATAAAATATTGAGAGAGAGAAAACAATAGCTAGAAAATCCCATAACAAATAAACAATTAAATGATACATTTTAGAGTAAAAAATGACAATACGATCGTACTTCTTTTAGGACTGTTTAGTCGTTCATTGAGATTTACAGATTAATTTGAACCACCTCACCAAAATTTTAAAAAAAAGAATAATTAGCTCATTAAATTTAAAAAATAATAATATATTTGTTCAAATCTGTCTGCTTTCTGCAACTTTTTTAATCCATATGTCACTGGTAGCTATCTATCTTAGTATATAATTAGGCATCCATACTTTGATATATTTTGTATGATTTAAAAATTCAATTTATATCTGAGATAATTCTTTTGATTTATGTATTGAGAATTTTAACTTATGAATAAAGATGTTCAAGGAGAAATAGGATTCGAAGAATTGATTAATAACCAGCCGTGATTATTTTAAATGGAAGATATTTAATTCTTTTTAAGTGAGGTCAATTATTTGAACCTTATAGATAAAAAAAACCACGTTTAAACAAGTTTCCCCCAATACCCAATAATTCTAAATTCCTAAATCTAACCATTAATTCCAAATTGTGTCAAAGAAATGAATTAATAAATTTATTCCAAAAAAAAATATTCTACATACTAATGAGATGTGAACCAAAAGAAAGCAATTCAAAACAAGTTATTAACAAGAGTTGATTCAAGTATTAAGTGATTTGGTTCCGTTTAAGCAGATTTAAACCCTTCCATATGTAGAAATCTTCGTTGAGAGACTCACCCATCACAGTTAAATGTGGGATGCAGAGTTAGATCTGGGTGTAGTTAGCGAGGGAGGCAGTTACATTCTCAACTTTACTGGGTCCAATTCAGCATTACTCACCTCAACCCAACTAACTATCCGCCCAAATTGGAACCTATAATTGTGTTCGTGTTGACCCACCCGTTCAATCCGATATCCACTCGATGAGCGTTGCGCACCAATCAGTTTTCGGATAGCTTTATTGGATCTAACCCAGATTCCCTCTCTACATGCATAGGGTTTTCTTTCTCCCTTCTCTCCCCTTACCATCCAATCCTAATTCTGCATACTAGATGGTGATGAGCCCCCGATGCTTGATTATGAAGTTGAAGATTTTCTGCATAGGTGGAAGTTTGCATCCTTCGATGGGTGAATTTGTTCCAAGTATCTAATTGCAAAAGAAGATTAGGCTGTGGCTTAGAATATTGTGGAACTTTCTTAGATCAGTTTGCTTTCTGATTGTTATATTTCCTATAGGAAGGGACATGTTCCATATCAATGCAACAAAAAATATACCTCATCTTTATGGTTATCTTCTTTTTCCACATTTGCTGAATATTGGCCATGGCTGTTTTCTGTTACTTATTGCTCCAGCCATGTGGACAGATTCACAGTACTGTAGATTCCCTCGTTCTGGCCACGGACAAGGCCTTGGTATGCCCGTGCCCGCACATTTATTATTATTGTTATTTTATCTCATCAATTCAAAATTTTGGATGGAGAAAAAATGAGAGAAGAAAGAAAATTTGAAAAAAAAATGGTGGGGAGAAATTAGTTTTTACTGCTTGAATATGAGAGAAAAAGTGGAAGAAAATAAAAGTTGGAGAAAAAATATGATATGGGCCCCACCAAATTTTCTCTCCATATATCGAGAGAGAACATTTTTTTTAATCTAAACACATCCTCTTTATTATTTTTTTCATTTTAAACTATTAAGTTTAACATCTAACTTTTTTAAAAAATTCTAATTATGACCTTTTCTCTTAAAAGAATAAGATTTAAGATATATTTCAATATCTAATTTATTTTTTAATTGCTTACTGAAACCTCACAATCTTAAAAAATGTGATATATTTTTATCTAAGTTATTTTATTTTAAAATATAATAACATGAAAAGATATTTTTAGTAAATAATTTAATTTTAAATTATTTAATTATATTAATATTAATATATTTTTTAATTATCATATTTAATTCGATATTATACTTTATATATTTTAAGAATATTTTACTTATTACTATCTGTTAAAAAAATTTATTTAAAGATATTTTAGTCATTCAACTATTTACCCATTTTCTCTCTTCCATCCAAACAGTATGAATAATAATATTTTCTTTCCATTTTTCTCTTCTATTCATTTATCCTCTCATTTTCTTTCATCTCAATTTTTCATGTCATCCAAACGGAGCCTAAAAGTAAGGCAACTCAACTGGGCTGGGGCAAGCAAAGCTGCAAAGGGGAAACTGCAAAGGCGCCGCAAGCATCTCCTCCATTCTCCACAGTACCAAGTCGTGCCCTTGCTGCTCGCCCGCTGTCGCCCTGCTGCTCGCTTGCTGTGCTTGCTGGTTGCAGCTCGTCCTTTGCTTTCCTTCGCCTCCAGTTGTGACTCGTGCTCGTCGGCCGTTGCCCAGCCGTGCTCTGCTCACAGCCTCACTCCCTCGGCAAGAAGAAGACTTGGAACTGCTCAGCAAGAACAGCTCTGCTGACAGACTCAGAATCAGTGTAATTGGTGTACTTGGGATTTCTTACTGATAGCCGATGATTGTTTTGGTCAGACTAAACCCTAAAATTGTGGCAGACTAATCCTTACCTTCTGGTTAGCTAGTTTCATGATAAGTTTCTGCTTTTTAAATGTAGATCGATGGGATATATTAAGATTCACCTTTTTATTTTTACGAGTGTTTGTGTGTGTGTGTATTATCTGAGAACTTAGAGGGGAGAACGGTGGATATGGGGAAATGTACCCACTTTTACCAAACTGAGTTCAGAAAGACAATTTAAGAGGATAGATGCGAAAAGAGATGTGAGAGTTCAGATCATTGTTTGCTTTTGAACCATAAATTGGCAAATCCTTATTAACCATGCTACCAAGAGAGAAAAGAATACTGAGTTGCTAGAGAGAGATGTGAAAGATAACTGAGTTCAGATCATGGTTTGTTGGCTAGAAATTGGTAAATCCTTATCAAGAGGAGGTAGTAGATGTTGGAACTCAGGGATTGCAGTTACTTCTCTGTTTTTGTATTGCAGAATTAAGCTAATGAAATTCAGTTTTTTCATTTGAAAAAAAAAACAGAGAGAGAAGAAATAACGATGTCAAAAGTATTTAGATTGCCATATTGTGCAAGTTGATGCTTAAAATGTATTGATAGAATTAGTTTATCATGTAGAACTTTTATTTTTTAGACCAGACACGGATGTTATTGAGTCATTTTGGTCATATTTATTGTCCTAGATGTCTATCCATCTCTTATGACAGAATAGCTGGTTTGTGTTTCTTACCTCTTGCAATCTTTCAGTTTTGCTTAAGCAGCCCTCTAAACAATCCCTTTCTCTCTCTCTCTCTCTCTCTCACAAGTGGGTGACAGCTGACAATGGCTTTATATAATCATATATTTATGACTGCTTTCAATGCTTGGTGCTTAATATTTCATGAGATAATGGATTTTTTTTGTATTCTTGGCCGGATTCATAATTGAGTTTTATTAATTTTACACCAAGTTCTTATGTTAATTTAATTTCAACACGATGAGCAGATTTTTGGCAGTTGGTATCCTATGTGATGGAAATATCAAATGATTCAGGCTCTAAGAAACCAAAGAGACTAACATCTGTTGTGTGGAATCACTTTGAAAGGGTCAGGAAGGCTGACATTTGTTATGCTGTTTGTGTGCATTGTAACAAGAAGCTTAGTGGATCAAGTAACAGCGGTACTACTCATCTGAGAAATCATTTGATGCGATGTCTTAAAAGGTCAAATTGTGATGTTTCCCAACTGCTTGCTGCAAAGAGACGGAAGAAAGATAACACTGTCAGCCTGGCAAATATTAGTTTTGATGAAGATCAGAGGAAAGAAGAGTATCTAAAGCCAACAGCAATAATCAAGTTTGAGCAGGAACACAAGAAGGATGAAATCACTAATTTCTGGAGCAGTAAATTTGATCAGGAGAGAAGTCGACTTGATCTTGCACGCATGATTATATTACATGGGTACCCCTTAGGTATGGCTGAACATAAAGGGTTCAAGGTCTTTGTGAAAAACCTCCAACCTATGTTTGAATTTGTGTCCAATAGTGGTGTGGAGGTTTCCTGCATGGAAATATACAGGAGAGAGAAAGAGAAAGTTTTTGACATGATAAGCAAATTACATGGAAGAATTAATTTGTCTGTTGAAATGTGGTCTTCAACGGAGAATTCTTGGCTTCTGTGTTCAGCTGCGCATTATATTGATGAGGAATGGACATTACAGAAAAAGATCCTGAACTTTATCACACTTGATTCTTCCCATACTGATGACATGCTTCCAGAAGTGATTATCAAATGTCTTAATGAATGGGATATTGACTGTAAGCTGTTTGCTATAACACTAGATGACTGTTCCATTGATGATGAAATCACTTTGAGAATCAAAGAGCAAATTTCCGAGAAAAGGCCTTTTCTAAGTACCCGTCAATTACTTGACATTCGATCTGCAGCACATGTTTTAAGTTCCATTGTTCATGATGCCATGGATGCATTGCGTGGAGTAATAAAGAAGATTCGGGAAAGCATTGGATATATCAGAAGTTCACAGGATATACTGGGGAAATTTAATGAGATTGCTGAACAAGCTGGAATTAACTCTCAGAAGGCTTTAGTTCTTGATTGTCCTGGTCTTTGGAACACAACATATCACATGCTTGAAAATGCACTGGAATACAAGACTGCATTTTCTCTCTTCCAAGGGCATGATCCCTCATATTCATCAGCTCTAACTGATGAAGAGTGGCAATGGGTAAATTCTGTCACTGGTTATTTGAAACTTTTAGTTGAAGTCACCGGTATCATTTCAAGCAACAGAAATCCAACTGCAAGTATTTACTTCCCTGAGATCTGTGACATACATATCCAATTAATTGACTGGTGCAGAAGTTCAGATAGTTTTCTTAGTTCCATCGCTTCAAAGATGAAGGCTAGATTTGATAAATACTGGAGCAAGTGCAGTTTGGCTCTAGCAATAGCGGCTATCTTAGATCCCCGGTTTAAAATGAAGTTAGTTGAATATTACTACTCCCAGATTTATGGCAGCACTGCTTTGGATCGTATCAAGGAAGTTTCTGATGGTATCAAAGAACTTTTCAACGCATACTCTATCTGTTCAACAATGGTTGATCAAGGCTCAGCTTTGCCAGGCAGCAGCTTACCTAGTACAAATAATGATATTAGGGATAGACTAAAAGGTTTTGACAAATTTCTTCATGAGACTTCTCAAAGTCAGAGCCTTACATCAGACTTGGACAAGTATCTAGAGGAACCAATCTTTCCTCGTAACTCTGATTTCAACATATTGAATTGGTGGAAAGTCCACACACCAAGATACCCAATCTTGTCGATGATGGCCCGCGACATTCTCGCGACTCCGATGTCAACAGTGGCTCCAGAATTGGCATTTAGTGTTGGAAGGAGAATGCTAGATCCCAGTCGTAGTTCACTAAACCCTGATATTCGACAAGCTTTAATATGCACTCAAGATTGGCTCCGAAATGAATCTGGAGGTATGTTCCCACTTACATTCCTTTCTCATTTTTCCTCATAGCAATCCCAATATGTTGCTTATTTCTGATTTATTCTTTTGTTTTAATAATCTCAGATGTTAATACATCCGCAAGTGCTCCTGCCCTTCCTCTACCCCTTCTCATTGAATCAAGTTAACTTTTCCAGGTCATGATTCTGTAATTGATATCTTATACTAGAAAACCATCCACATACATTTGTAAATTTTACTTTTAATTGATAGATCTGTCATTTTGTGGCTCACAAGACATAATATTGTGGTTTACAGAAATGTCAGGTCTTGAAGAAGTTGCATGAGGGTTTTCTCTTGTTTCTTCATCCTGGTCATGTGATGCTGAGAGGTAGTCAATAAACCAAAGCTTGCAAGTACCCTCTCGTGAGGCAATGTACATTCTTAGAACAGAGATGTATGAGGAGATTACTGTGAGTTTGTACAGAGGGTTGCATGCCCTTAAAATATGGAAATTTCTGCTACACAATTTTTCTTACACATCTCACGGTAAGGTGGCAGGGTTACCTGCAGATATATAGAACGAACTTAGGGTTCATCCATTATCTTCTCTTGTAAATCAGGTCAAGTGAATAATTTTTTTTTTAATAACCATGCACCATTTCCTTAATATGTTATTATCATGTTAATGAAAAACAAACTGACGCTCAGAACTCAGGAGGCATATGTTGGTTAAAACAAAACCAAAAACAAATGAACAGAGGCGTAGGTTGTTACCATTACTGTTACTGGTAACACCATTATCATCCTCCAAAATCCGAACACTAACCAGTAGCCACCATGTATCTCTTCTCGTACAATTATATATGCTTTTTTTAAATTAAAGAGGTGTATGCTAACAACCTTATATTATAAACAAATCGAACCCGTGATCTCTCTCGCTTGTAAGAAAGCTGGTTTATCTTATCTAACTGAATATCTCTCCCATCATCCCCTACTGAACTTCTGCGTGCCCCTTGAAATTTTTTGATGTAACTGGATCATTAAGCTAACCCAAAAGGCCACCCACAAGAGTTGAGCTGAATAAAAAGTTTAAAACACCAGCGGCCATGAATGGGTTAGTTTGAAGTATTCACCAACCCAAATCTTAAGAAACATAGGACACCACCATATACTATCAATACTAACCAAATTCAATATTGGTTTTTTCCGGGGCTTTCTCATCGTTATGTCCCCCATGCCTCAAAATTCCCTCAGGTTCCAACAAAGAAGAGCATTGTGAAGTTGGATCCATGTGAAGATATGAGAAAGGCAACAAACAATGGACATAATATTGTACCAGACCAGAACATGATCAGGAGCCTTGCATACATGAATTTTTTTTTTTTGTTCAATCGTGCTATTACAAGCAATAACTTAATGGATGAACCTTAGAACAATGGTAAAGTTAATGTCATTTGGCCGGAAGGTTATGGTTTTAAATTCAGGAAACAATCTATTTATTTATAAAGGTAAGACTGCATACATCTATCTCTTTCCAAACCCATTTGATATGAGTATTATGTAGCACGCTGTCTTTTTTTTTATTACAAGCAATAACTTGTGGAAAGGCCTTCCATAAATGGATTGAAGTTTGAAGCACATTCAGACTCTTTTAAGTGTTTTTCTTCTTTGTTAATGGAGTTATTAACGTTAAGTTATAAAATAATAAAAGTTGTAATGGGACAAAAATGTTTGTTGTATGTGAACACTAAACGCTGCACCTGATCAAAATTCTTATCATCTTTTATAATTAGTGTGAATCTTACGCATCGTACAAGATTTAAAAGATAAGTCGTACTATCTATATAATTCATGAATAGTAGCACTCGTTAAAAAAAATTACATGATAATCTCCTTATTCTTATTTATAATTCAAATTCTAGAAGCTTTTTATGTTTGTATAAGTAACCAAGTTTTTTCCCCTAACAACTTCATTAATACGAACACTGTTGAATGATTATGGTGAAGATAGGTCTTATTAAAGATAATTAATAATTTACATCTAATTAAATAAATTTCTAAAAAGATGAGGTAATTTTAAAATAACTAACTAATTTATAACTTTTTGTCTTTAATATGAAACAATTTTCCACCTTTACTACAATGCAATATTATTAGCCATTATCAAATTACCCCCAATTCAATTTATGTAAAATATACTTAAGGAAATAGACCGTGCCTATCATCTCATTTTATTCAGATAAATCGAATAAGGACATATTTACAAAAGGAGTGTGGCTTTTGAAAATAATAAGATTGTTAACTACTTGATTAAAAGTATAACGAAATAGACTATACCTATTAATTCATGATATTTGATAAAAAATATCCTATATTTAGAGTGGATGGACTGATTAAGGACTTGTTTGGCTCAACGTTTCAAAAAGCCAAACGTACATTCAACAGTATTTTTCCGTAAAATGAGATAATTACCTCCACATATTTACATCGGTTTACGTAAAAATACTTGTCTACTGATTGTCAAACGGGTACTACGTAGTCTGTGAAGCGGTGCCAAAGTTGTGATGAGCTACCAAACAGCGAAACATGAAGAGAGGGGTCTGTTTCGCCAAAAAAGCAATTACTCTACTTCGTTTAATAATCTTATTGATCATCCTTTTGTGTCTTCCTCTACCCCTCTTAACTAAATTCCAAACAACTCGATCGACATTTCTCATTGGTACATTTATTGGTATTATTTGAACATATCCAAACCATCTCAAATTATTTATATTATTTTTCCTTCGCCAACCTTTTACCGAATAAGTTCATAATCATGTATTTCATATGACACAGAAAAATAACATTACCAAAAATTGGTGGTAATGAAGATGCTGATTAAATCCATTATTTAATAATGAGTTGGACCAAGCGGAAGAGGATAATTCCCTACAACAATAGGATGGTGAATTAAAGTTTGAATCTCCTGTAACAGAAATAGTCAGGTTTAGTATTCGAAAGTGTTTCCAACATAATTATCTAAATTATGAGAATAAATGCACTCTAACAAAATAAATCCACTATGTGCAATAAGAAAATAAATAAAAGTAGTAGTAGAGACCCCATTTGTCTAGAGGATTCGGAACATGGAAATCAAATCTCCAAAAGATAGAGAAACCCTGACGTGCTAAGAGAATCCCCACAAGCTTGTGTGATGTGTGCCACCTTTATGAACTTGTCTCTCTCATTGTTCCTTTCTTCTTCCTTCCTTTTTTAGTTTTACCCATCTCTCTCTCTGGCTGCTACAGTACTACCTGCTCCTTTCACATATTTTCCAACCTACTAATCCTTATCAGCATCCAACATTTCTCGATTCTTTCCATTATTTAATTTCACATATTATCATTATAGTGTCAGAAAAATAAAGAATACTATACTACGTCTTATCATCCTTAATCCTCTTTAATTATGTGTACTGAAATTATTCGTTGATGCGCCCACCTCCTTGTGTTAATGAGGAGAGGAGGGTTGGTGAAGAAAATTACGTGGTGACATCTTTTTGTAACCACGTTTTGAGTAATTGATTTCAGATTATAATTAAAAAATCCCTCGATAAAAATTATCTAATCAATATATACACACACACTTTGAAGAGAAATTTATAAATTTTGAGAGATAAAATAAACTGAGGCCCTACCACCAGGCCAGGTATATAAAAAAGGATTGAGTTTGTGGGATTTATGGCTCGTGAATCACCTTGCATTAATTTGTTAAAGGACGTATATATTTATATTTAAAAAAAAAGGATTCTGCAAAACTAGCTATATGTTTTAAGTATCAAAGGATATATAATCAAAACTTGCTTTTCTTGGTTAATTAATTAGATCCAGTGACAGTGAGTCGACGAGGTATTGTTGTGGAGAAGCTGGTAGAAGAAAGAGAAAGCAATGGGTAAATTCTGGAAGGTGAACTGAGAAACCATTAGATACATCTTCACGTAAAGCAGAAATTGAATATTGTCATGTACCAGGCAAAAGAACAAAAAGACTTTTTCTAACCATACTAATGTGGAATAAAATAAACGTAGAAAGGGCAACTTAATTAGATTAAATATTTGTAGAGATATGTTAAAAATCGTGTTGATATAAATCGAAATAAAATTCCATCACATACTTATCCCATCTCAAAAATCGTAAATCATATTGAAAATGTAACTTTCAGGGTTAATTCACATGTACCCATAAACATAATAACGATGGATTATGAGTTAATGTATCTATTTGGCTCAACGTTTGCGGGGTTTAAACGCATATTCAACAATGATTTTTCGTAAAATGTGATAATTTTCTTCATATATTTGTCTTAACTTACGTAAAAGTACTTTTTTATCGTGTTTTCAAACGGATCAAATAGATACTGTAGGCTCTTACTGCTTTAAGATTGCAGGTTTGATTCCCTCCCCTTGTAACCCCAAAGGATAGAAGAAGATGGTTTTGAAATGTGATTGGATAATGTTAACCAATTTTCAGACGGCCAAGACGCTAGACCAACAAATTTTAACCATTTTTTCTTAATGTGTTTCTATTGCATTTAAAAGGATATTCCTCGTTATATTTATAACTCACTCCTAACAAGTTTTATATAAATCAAGAAATATTTTAAGCTCTATTAATAATCATGTTTTAAAATTTAACGCTTCTCCCAACTCTATATATTCTTATTTAATATACATTATAATATATGAAAATAAAGACATCTCAATGGTGAATGAAAGATAGAATTATGCATTTAGGTAAAAAGTCAATTGATATGACTTTTAAATAGAATTAAAAAAGATTATCTTTCTATGACTTAGGACTTGTTTAGAAGTAGTCTTCAGAATAGTTTTTATAGATTCCGAAGTAAAACCTAGATTTTGAAAAATAGCATTTACAGATTTTGAAGCAAAACCTAGGTTTTGAGAAGTGATTTATGTTTGGAAAGTTATAAAGCTTTTACGGATTCCCAGAAAAAAGTGGATAGGAAAGAAGGAATGAAGTAGGAAAGGAGAAGAGAGAAAGAAAAAATAGGAAAGGGGAAAGATAAAGAGGGAAAAAAAGTATAAAAGAGGAAAAAAGGAAAAAGTATGAAATAAAAAAACCTAAGTTTCAAACAGGGGTTCTGTAACCAAAATAGCTTTTCAAAAAAAAATTTTATACTTGGACAAAACCTAGATTTTGGGTCAAAACATAGGTTTTGAAATTAAACCTATGTTACAGGAAGTGATGGCAAACAAACCCTTATAAATAGAATAAAATGAGTATCTTTGAAAAGAAAGGAGGCAAGAGGGGATTAATCACACCTCATGACTACACTACTCAATGCTTTATTTTTATCTTATTCATAACTTTGCTTGGAGAAGGACCGAGAAAAAGAAAACGGCTAATATAATTTTTAATCCTTTAAAGTTATCATCATTTTGATTTCGATCCCTCAATTTTCATTTAATTTTAAACATGGATTTATGTAATATGATAAAATTCTAGACTATTTTATATCTAAAACGCCGGAGGGAACGAAACAAAAATGAGAGCAAACTTGATAGACTAAAGATTCTATAAACCCAGAAGAAAGAAAGTGAGGGCACGCATGCATGTAGTAATTGGAAAAGAAAATCAGGCCTATTTAGATTTACGTTGGTAGTTATTCTTCCAACATGATTTACGGTTTACAAGATCATTATATAATAAGAGTTTCAACTCAACTTACATAAATTTACTTATGCAAGGTATGCGATGAGCATGCCAACCATGTAAAGTAGAAAATAGAGGAAATATTGAATTGACAGATTGAACACGAGAGAGAGACAACAGCACGTGAAGAAGGACAGAGTTGGTGAGTTGGTAGGGGGAATGGTGGCCGAGTCTTGAAGCACAGGTTCCCCTCTTTGCAGCCACCATCAACGCCACACTCGTAATTACCTTTCATGAAGAAGATAATAAAAAGTGAGTGTCTCTGTGTGTGTGTGTGTGTCTATATATATATATATATATCACATCAAATATCAACGCCTAATCCTCCTCCACATGCACGCAACTTCTCTCATTTTTCAAACCCACGGCAATTCCTGTCTGATCAAATATGGGCCGAAAGAGAATCGGGATTTAATGGCTACGCATATCTATTGTTAATCATCAGTTTGGGATTTGAATTAGTAGGTTCATACGTGTCCACATTAGAATCATGATTCTTATATTTCAAATATTTACCTTTCTTATCAGAAGAAATTTAAATGAGCAATCATTATTATAAATCTGAGTATTAGTATTTTTAAGATAAGGTTCAAACTATTTAATGTTTGATGTGATTCCCTTCTCAGTATATGATCCATTGTTTCAAATATAGGTAAGTTAGATTTTTTTTTTTTTGGTTCATTTTCAAGTAATTTAGTAACTCACCCACTTGTAGCAAGGATCGGATCCCTTCTGTATGTAGCAATTTAGCAGGAAGAGATTTACCCTCTCTATCCTTTAAAAGTTATTTATCGTCAGAATTCAGATTTGGTGACGGACATTATTAATTTGTCCGTTCACTTGTAGAACGGTAAAATTCTGTTGTTAAATTTTGTTGCTAATTTGAAAAATTAGAGAGGAATATAATATTACTCATTAAATACCTTGCTAGTTACGTTGGGTGATTTAGAGAGAAATATCTAAATCCTCGCTAATTTGAAAATCAGAGATGGATTTAATAGACCTTGCTAATTAGTCTATTTATATATAGATATCAAAGTCATCGCTAATTTTCTTTGCTAATATGTGATTTTAGATCTACCCTCCTTATTATTAAACAGAAAACATTTTTCGGAGGTCTACTAAATTAAATTTGTTTGTCCTTTTATGAATTAATTAATTAATTAATTAACTAACTCTCTATAAAGAAAAGGAAAGTTGGTGAGTAAATATATATATATATAGAGAGAGAGAGAGAGAGAGACGTGGTGTGTGGCTGAAATTGATCGTGACTGGCTGTTTTTTTTTTTTTTTACTGTGAGTTATTTTCATGTGTTTGACTAATAATGATGATGATGCCATATGTTGAGGAGCATCACTTTCGCACCAAACATTTCATCATATGTCTTTCCATTCAAACATTTAATCATACATGTCTTTCCCTTCTAAGACCTTTTAATTCCATGTTTCTCTCACCAATCACATGTTTTCCCAAATTCCATATACCACTGAATGATGAGAGCCCTCAATTTCTAAAAAAAACTTTAAATTATTATTTTTTGATCAATCTCTAAGATAATGTAAGATTTGTTATTTTAAATTTAAAATCTTATATTTTCTAATTTAAATTCAGAATCATAGATTTACTAATTTGAATTCAAAATCTTTTAAAATTATATTGATAACTCTCCAAATATATTAAAAATATATATCAAATATAATAAAATTTAAAGAGTTATCTACCCTATTTAATTACTAGTAAGAGGAATTACCCTCACGCTCTTGATCCACTCGCTTAGAAGTTCAATAATAATTGAGCAGCGTACAGTGATAGGTTTCAGTGCAAAAACAAATGATAAACTGTTTACATTCCTTAATTATCATTGAGATTTTTTAATAATTAAGATTTAAGTTCATTTCTTAAAATCTCGTGGTAATTCTCCCTATTCAATAAGAATACAAGTCAGAAGCTTCCCTCTTCTTTGGTTAGGCACATGTATACCCTACTAGATGCATTATATTCAAAGAAATTAATAGAGCGTGTATTCCAATTAATAGTCAAGTGTTGATTTTTTTTGCCCAATATTCAAGTGTTCATTTACCACATAGTGAGTGACAAAAAAATGTGCCACATAAATAAAAATTCATATAGGATTAATTTATTTTTAAAAATAAAATAAAAATATGATATAAAATTATTATATGAGTGGCACGGTTATTTATTAATTAAATACCAAACCCAATCTTATCTTCTCATTCTTCTTTTTATTTTGGTCAAATTTATCTTTTCCAACTTTTTTGCCGGGTCTAATTTACTTTATCCTGTCCTTCATGTTTCCACAAATCAATGCTTTATTCCCCCCACCAAAGATTTCACAAATCATCACGAATGCCAACAATATTTGACTAACAATCTAAGGTATGAGAAGAGTTTTATTTCAATTTGAGTGAAAGCAACTTCAAACGAAGTTGTCTCATTTTCAACGTGTGAGGACACGAATGAATTTTAGATCCAATGGCCGAATAAAAACTGAGTCAAAATCATAAAAAGACCCAAAATTAAATTTTTCATTAACAAATGTTTGCCAAATAAAAAGGGGTTTTAGCTGGTAACCACAAGATCATGCATGACTTTGAATGCAAACAACCATCATTATTATCGGATAATGCTTGAATCTATTATGGTCAGATAATCCATGTTCATTGCCAGACACATCCAGATCAAACAGCACGATACGTACATCGTTTTGTGTATCTGGGTCACTAGGCCTTGGCACTGCCTCACAGATACAGCCCAGTTAATATAATATATGCTATGTATTTTCTTTTTGAATGGAAGAACCATTCAAAGATCAATGAGCGTTTGGTAGAGTTGGCAAGGGTTACTACCAATATTTTTCAGTGTAAAAGTTTGAACCATGAGGAGTGACAGCCGTGATAATTAACGAAACCTCAAAGAGGTTGTTCCATCGATACCTCGCTACCATCATAAGGTCTTCTCGGGGTGGTCTAGATTAGTCTGGGGCGAGCAATGACCCTAGGATACCGGATAGTTTATGCAAAAAAAAGAAGAAGAAGAACCATTCAAAGCCAGGACCGAGAAAAAAGAATAAATATGACTTTAACATCCAAAGATAAAAGTGTATAAATTATTTTATTTACCGAATAATAATCGAGTTCGTTCAGTGACATATGATAGATGATTAAAACTTATTATGTTTTGAATAGATAAGCAAAAAAAAAAAAAACCCAATATGTCTTAATTTAGAGTTCAATATAAATTTAAATTTCGAGCTATCCACTATAAAATTCCTTGCATTTGAGTTTTGTGGATGATATAAGCTACATCTACAGATGTTCCCCCCCGGGGGCTAATTAAGGTATAATTCAACTTGAATTTAAATCAATTGATATTAATACAGATTGTTTGCCAAAAAAAGTATCTTCAAAATAAAACATAAATGTAATTGAAATTTTGCAGTGTAATTTTTATATGTTATTTCCTTCTTTTTAAAATATTCTAATATCAAATTAATTAAGTTAAGTAAATCAAGAAAGAATACATGTAGAGAAAAGGGAAGTTCATTGGGCTAGAAAAATAATTATCTCATTTACCCTTTTCAGGAGGTTCTCCGTAATTATTATTGTCTCTGCATCTTTATAGTTGCGGTGAAGAAAATAGTATTGGTTACCGTGCTTGTTTGGGAATCACATCTTTCACATAGACACGTAAGTCAAGACAAAAGACATTTCGAAATTCATAAAAAGAATCTTGAAATCCATAAAAGCATATCGAAATTCGTAAATTTATTTATCTCAACGGAATTCTCAAACATATACATAACCTAAATAAGCAAAAAAATGAGGTAAACTTGTTGTGTCCCAAAATATCCTTCATAAAGATAGGAATTGGAGTAATTAATTATTGCCCAACTAATTAATACTACTTTAATTAGTAATGGTAAAAATGAAGAAGGCATTTTTTTTCCAGACACAAAAACAATTATCTATTGTCCTATTCGTTACTTGTATTATGTAATGAAGTAATAATTGAGGCAACACACACTTACACGAAGTTGAGTACATTTGTACATTTTTGGCTAAACATACGAAAAGGCTGGGTTACTAAATTTGAGACTAACTTTACAGTTGGCTAATTCTGCCTTTTAGGATCTAAATAAATTAAATTTCCAAACATACATACATACATGTATATTTATATAGTTTTTGTTTCAATCAAAATGGAGATAGCTAGATAAGTGTATTTGCTGCTAAGTGTTTGTTTGGTTTTCCTTCTCAAAACTTATTTTAGTTTTCAAAATCTAGATTTTACTCTAAAATCTAGATTTTGTTCAAGTACTAACATTTTTCAGAAAAACTATTTTGGATACAAAAATTCGGTTTAAAACCTTGGCTTTAAAAAGCTATTTTCATATCAAATCGCACATTCTTTCATAATAAATTTTCTCTTTCTTAATTTTTTTCTCTTTCCTACCTACGTTTTGCTTTAGAATCCGTAAAAGTCAAAACTTCCCAAACACAACCATCTTTTTCAAAATCTAGATTTTGTTTCGGAATCAGTAAAAGTTATTTTTCAAAAACTAATTTTTACCTCGAAATCTGTAAAAGCTATTCTTAAAATGTCTTCCAGACGAGCCCTAATATTTTAAATTTAGTTTAAAATTTAAGACACACATGTTCCGATTTAATTGAGAAAGTGTATTTAAGAATGTAAAATCAGTTAACCAAATTTTCTCATAACCTTTTAAAATTAATGACCCTTTAGTTTTTTTAAATGAAGTGTTTATAGCTTAATCTGCTGTAATCATGTTTTTACATTTTTGTTTACTAGAAATAATAAGGATTGATTAAAAAATATGTGAAACTATGGTGTGTTAATAAATTGTCAGCGCTCGTATACTTTTCGTAGATTAAAAACACATAAATATTTGCAATGGGTCTAAAAAAATAAAATCATTAAATATAATTTAACAACGTTATTTTTTTGGTAGTGGGATCCATATTGTTTTGTCATATGTATAGTTGACGATGTTAGGTTACATTTAACATGCGTAAATTTTTGTTCCTATTTGAACTTTTTTGATTATTTTTTCACCTCTAAAAAGTATATATTGTTGGACGCACTTTTGTTGCTATTTAACACGGGATTATAAAAGGCTATTTAATAATATTTTTTATAAAATGAAATAATTTTTTTTATATATTTATATTAACTTTCATAAAATCATTTTTTAACGTATTTTTAAACCAGAAGTACAAGAATGATAAAACCCCGAAAGGGAAGGCATGGGGATGGGGGCAGAGATCTAGTACGGGCGAGATAGAGTAGAGTACAGGATAGGATAGGGTAGGAGAGATTGTGCGGTCGGGCATGGGATGTGGGATAAAGTGGGAAGGCTAGGGATTCAATGGTAAATGTGCACATCAAGTTGCATGCTAACGTCACAGAATCTAATCCCAGGATCGGTACGTGCATGCAACATGGAGGCAGACGGAATCTTCACCGCATGATATTTCGCATATTACTATATATTGTCCTCCCGTCCTTTTCACCCCAATCCCTTCTTCCCACGTTATCGGTTTTTTTATAACATTTAAAAAAAATAAACGCACGTTTAACAGTATTTTTTGTAAAATGAAATAATTTTTTTCACATATATATCTCAACTTACATAAAAATACTTCTTTATTGTATTCTACAACGGACCCGTATCAATTGCAATTTTTTTATAAATGTTAAAATATCCTTGATGATGAGGATCATATCTAAAATCTAAAATTACCATCACAAGAAAATCTAAAATTACCATTTTTTATTAGTTGGTCTAAAAACTAGTCTAGCCTGACCTGCCAATCTTAACTATGTAATTTTTTTTTGTACAGAAAGGTTTATGTAAGTTAGGTACCGCAACTCATTACGGTTATGGTATACTTGCAAGCTTCAAAAATGATTACAAATCACCTAGAAACAAATTTTTCAGATCGACAATAAGATTTGATTTCAAAATCTTTTAATATGGTCATTGTTGTTGCTTTTTTCCTCTAGACTTGTTATGTGTGGATCCTTTTTGTTGGAGCTTTTATTCTCCATCTCTTGGCCGTTACTTCCTAGCCATTGAAAAAGAATACAAAAGAACCAAAAGCATAGTGCGCTCTGTTACGTTGTTTTCTTTTTCTTTCTGGCTCTCCTCGATCTCTTCCTTTCCACGAAGCGTTTCCCACTTTATGATAAAGTTGCCTTTTAACTTGTGAAGTTCCACCACATACAACACTTCTATTCTATTCTTAATATCTAAGGCCTTATGTTTAAAATACTTCCCCCTCCTTTTTTAACCATATAAGATCTCTCCCCCGATTCTATTCTTAATATTTAAGGCCTTGTGTTTAAAGTATTTACTTTTTTTTAAAAAAAATCCATTTCGTTTATATCATTATGTTATTACTACAAGAGAATATTTGATGTTAGTGACTCTATATATTGGCTGGGAAGGAATGAAAAATAATTTATTTTTCTGTAGAAAATAACACTTTGTTTGGAAACACTTAACTCTCATCTAAAAGTACGTGTAACAGTGTTTTTCGCAAAACGAGATAATCTCCTTTACATATTTACCTCGACTCGCGTAAAAGTACTTCTCTACCGCGTTACCAAACGAGCCATATGTATGTATATATATATATATATTCGTGAGAGGGGTCTCACAAGGACTAACACTTATAAAAGTAATCCAAAAGAATGATACTTTACTTGAAAGAATTTTTTTAATTCAGTCAGTCGTGAGAGGGGTCTCACAAGCTTCCTAATACTAATAGAAAAGTTATCCAAAAGAATAAAGTTGAAGGGCAAACTAAAAGGGACCTAAGATTCCCCCCACCTTACCTTTTCATTCCCTACTTTGCCCACCCTTAAATTAGATATACATACTTTTTCAAGGGCTGCTAGCTAGGATTTAGCATTTGATAAAATTATTATTACTGTTATATTAAAAAAAAATAATATATTGAAGTTTTCAATGTTGTTTTGCCTTAGAATGCCATTGGAGACATTGATGAGGAGAATGATCAAGCAGTATAAAGTAATTTGAAAAGATATAGAGGAAAATCGAGATGCACATTCAATAAGGCTATTGAGAGATCAATCGTTTAATAATCTATTCAATGACGATAGAGCATAATAACATCTTATGATCTAGTAGCCGACTACACATAGTGAGATAAAGTTACGTTGTTGCTGAATTTAGCCTGAAGGGGAGATGATAATGTTCAAATCACTGTAAAAAAAACTAAACAGAAGCCCACTTTTATTAAAATATTTAAACTTTAATTTATTATTATAGGAGGAATTTGTATGGCGATATATAATTTTGGAATGTATGAAAAAAAATATGGAATGAACATGGGACGTTCATGCAGCATCAACTCATCAGAGGATCGCGGATGGAGCAGAAAATATATAAAAGCTGAATCCACTGAGGCAAGCAGACAAACTCAAAAAAGCTGCCTACGTCTCCCACACGATCTTGCTTTCATGATTATGCACATAAATATCTCAAACCCCTTGGATTCCACTTTCCCATGTCGATTCTCTCTCTCTCTCTCTCAATCTCCCTCAGTTTGTGTATGTTTTAGAAAACAAATTTATTCATTTTTACTATCGTAATTAATATTATTATGGACAAAACTTATGTCAAGTTTATAAAGTTTATTATCTCAAGTTTTCTAATTACGTATTCTATTTTTGAAATATTATCATTTAACTTCATTTATATGTATTTTAAAAATTCTCAAAATTGAATACATCTTTTTTGAAAAAAAAATTGCTCCAATTGTTGCAAAAATCTGTAATGGGTCTAAATTTTTTCATGTAAGGATTATCCTAATTGTGAGATTAGTCCACCTTATTATTTTCCTATTAATCCAAGCGCACGCATTTTTTTATACTGGTTCATAAGTAGTTTTACATTTTAATCCTACGTATTAACATCTACAATTTATATTTCTTGTCTAATTAAAAGAATAATGAAGAAAAATTGGACTCCTCTTCCAGTCTCCTACAACAAAGTTTTGTGATTTGCATCGAAAACAAAAGGTTTATAATAAGCCATACAAGCAAATTAAAGCATGCATAATATAAATTTCTAAGATTTACACCCATGAGGTCGATCATATGTTGTTTCTATCTCATCAATGCACTTACTCATGTAAACTAGAAAGTTTAATGTGCTTTTTTGGAAAAATTTATTTACTCATTATAAGCACGTTCAACAGTTTTTTTTGTAAAATGAGATAATATCTTTCTCATATTTACCTCGGCTTGTGTAAAAGTACTTCTCTATTGCGTTCTCAAACGGATCTAATATCTTTTTTTATTTAAAAAAACGCAAAGTTTGGTGAATCAAAAAGGTGGTCACAGGAATTTCAGGAAATGGAGGTTGGTCAAGATAAATGTACAGCATCAACAATATTTTAATTAGTGTTATGGGAGAAGTGGTGGTGGGTCTCCCTGTAAGGCTGTGATGCACATAGTCACGAGCTAAAAAGATGCATGTTGAAGTTGTAAAGTTAAAAAAAAGAATAAGTCCATTTTACTTTTTTATTTACTGAAAAATAATTAAAAAAATATCATCAATTGAATATAGAGTACATGTGTACGTAACGAATTTCATAAGATGACAATTTTTTTGGTTATATTTTATACAAAGTTTTATTTATAAAACACCTCATTTAAATTTACCCCAAAGATGCTAAATATCAACACACACTCATTTTGGAGTTAATCTCACAAACTCCTATTTAAAGGGGCGTGTTATAGGTTGCCACTTGAGCTAAAAACTTTTATATTGGCTTTGTTCGGAACAATGTTTTCAAAAGTTAAACGCACGTTCAACAGTGTTTTTTCGTAAAATGAGATAATTTCATTCACATATTTATCTCGACTTGCGTAAAAGTACTTCTCTACTGCGTTTCCAAACGGGCACGTTAAAAGGAACTTTCAATACCTTTGATTGATGAAAAATTTAAATTTTATTAACATTATCTTAAAGCTTCAAAAAGTTTCAATTTTATTTCTATTAATAAAATTTTATTACATAAGAACTTAAGGAAATAACAGTCTACAAAAGATAAATGATGCAGGACAAGAGGGATTGAGAAAATAGAGAGGAGAAGGGGGGAGAAAATAAAGAGAAGTAGGAAAATCATGATAATAATGTTAAAATGGAATGAAAATAACAATTAATGATAAAAAGATAGTAATCAAGTCAAGATGAGAATCAAATATTCACTAATCATGTTAAATATCTAAAATATTCAACAATCATAATCAATCATTATTTCATATTGCATCAATAAAATTGCATATTCATGTAATAAATTTAATTTTATCATACATACTCTCAGAGTGTCACATCATACTTCATTCTGTCTTCAAAAAAATAATTAAAATACCCCCTTTTATCCAATAAACACATGTTATAATGTGTTTTAAAGAAAGAAAAATAATCAAAAGAAATTTATGGAATATAATATTCACAAAAACTAATAATTGAAATCTTTTTATTAGAAATAGTACGGTGTCATTTTTTTTGTTGCCAACCTAATTCACCGAAGCTTTACTCCGATTACATTCAGATTCAATCCATATCACGTAACTGGATGTGATGGGTGAATCTCCCAACATGACTTTTTCATATGCTAGGATTTAAACTAGGAACTTTATTTTAATAGAACTAGACTATTTATCACTTAAACTAACCCGGTGTCATTTTAAAAGTACATAAGTATTTCTTATTTATCATAGTTAGAGTGGGCTTGGAACATGCCTTTTTTTTTTTTTGAAGCCACGACATAATAACAACCTTATGTAATGAATTGAGAATTGAAATCAATTTTTTAATTTGAAAAAAGAATGCATAAAAAGTGGAACAGATTCCCTCCAAGTGATTGGGCAAAAGAAAGGCTGGGCAACTGCGCATCAGCCTCCATTAAGCACCCTCCCTTCTCATTCTCCTCCTCCTTCTGCCCCGCCAAAAAATGCGTGTGTGACGATACCATGTCTGCTTAATGCTCCTTCTCAGATTCCTCCCTGCTTAACCCTCTCTCTTCTCCACAACCCTATCTCTCCCTGCTTCCCTTCCTTTCTGTAAACGAGCAATCCTTCCCTCTCCAATTTCGCTCTCTGAAATTTCTACTCTGAACAAGGCAAGCAAGAAGAATACGCAGCAGATTAATTATCCCTCTCTCTCTTCGTCTTTGTTTATCTCCTTGCTCTCTTTCTTCTCATTACCATAACAATCGAAGAAGACTCGCTGCATTTCTAGTCTCGCTCTTTGAAATTCGTACCGCCGGCAAGCAAGAAGCGCATGTGGAGTTAATTTCACGACTTCGCGCTTCGTTTTGAGGTTAGTTCTCAGTCAGACTCTGCCATGATATTCCTGTTCGGTCTCCTTTGATGATTATCGTAATAAAAGAAGGTTTGCTGTATTTCCGGTTTTTGGCTCTTTTCAAATTCATACGGAGAAGAAGCAGGTAAAGAGATTCACGTGGTTTAGGTTAGCCTTCTTCTGTCTTACTCTGTGATGATCTAAGAGTTCTGGTTCTCTTGATTTATCATAAAATAAACGAAGAATTGCTGCATTTCCAGTTTTGCCCAGCAAAATCCGTACGAAGAAAAAGCCAGGAAGCATTTGTAGTTCACAGAGCTTCCATTTCAGGTTAGCCTTCTCTCACTCTCTGATCTTGTAGTTCTGGTTTTTGTGACTTCGTCGGGAATTAAACTTTAGGATCGGTTAATACAAGTGTTAAAGTTATTATAGAGAAGAACTAAACTAGATTTTGCGTTCCTATTTTCTGACCAGTTGTTTTGTGTTTATGTGCTTATTATTTGGATGAATTTGATGAGTAACTTGAAGTTTTTTGTTTAATGATTAATTTGACTCTGCAAGAAGTCAGGAACAACCAAAACGAAAAAAACGAATTTGTTTTTGTTTGCTTTAGGTCACTGTTGCTGCAAATAGAAGCCAAAAACTTTGGGTTTGGCTCTGAATTTTTCTTAAATAGGGACTTGTGACGTGGAATGTCGGTTTTTATGATGTTTTCTTTAATTTCTTTTAAAAAATTATAATTCGGAAGTTGAGACTTAAGGGGAGGTAATATAATATATTTTCTCACATATTAAATATAAAATATATTTATTTAATTTCATTAAATTAAGGATGTTAGTTGATATGATCTGTTTTTTTTAAATATCTAATTATCTTTCATAATCCTCTTCCTTCTTCTCTTACTCAATTATTGTTGACAGCCATAAATAAGGATGATTTAAAAAAAGTGACAGAAATAATAAATAAATCCTATATTTAAAACTTAAGATCAACTATTCAATTAGTTATTGTATTAGCTAGGCAACGGAGGAGTACTATTATTTACTCATCGGAGAGACAGCAGTTAACCGAACTGACTGGTTTTGATAGATAGGTAAACAGATATATGTTAAGACATGGTTACATACCAGCCATGTAATTATTTGTACTTTAATTAATATATAATCCTCATATAGAAAAACGTTTAAAAAATAATTATTTTACAAGGAACGGAGAAATATTCAAGAATTCTTCCCATATGTCGGCTTTGGAAGTGAACGTATTGGCAAAACAGAACACTAGTTTTTTTTTGGGCCAAATTCGGAAGCACACACAAGTTAAATCTGTTCCCCGGAGCTTTCCCTAGTAGAGATATTGATAAAACGAAACATTGGTTTTCGATCGATGTTCATCCTAGCGATATGGTATGTTCAAGGAAAGAAAATAAACATAAAAAGATGTTCAGATTATGAAGAAGTGGAAGGAAGAGATGAAGTAATGAACTGGGCCATCGCTTTTAAAAGATTGGCTTTTTTCCAGACGTTAATATGATGGTGTTAATTCAAACGAGCAAGCACCCCCATGTGAAGGAACTCGTGGATATCATAAGCATAAATTATGGGCCCTGAAAAAGAGCAGTCTCCTGAAGCTTAACATGAAATGCACTAGAAGGAGCAGTTGATTCTTGATTGCGTTGACTACGTACAAGGGGCTCCACGGAGTCCCTCCAACGCATATAAGAAGATTTGATTATGCTTTTATCGATCTATCTCTTATATTTAATCATATGGGAATTCAGTATTCTAATATAGTAAGGAGGAAAAAAAAAAGAATCAGCAGTAAATTGTACAGTAACGTTAACCTTATGTCTCGTTTGGTATGGTGGAATGAGAGGGTGGAATGGAATTGGAATTGAATTCCATGATGTTGTCATGTTTGGTACGATGGAATTACAATTCTATATGGAATTCAATTCCATCTAAATACCCAATTTCAATTCCATACCCAAACCTATGGAATTCATTTGGGTTCCATGGAATCCAATTTTTTTGGACCAAAATATCCTCCCTTATGCAAAATAGTCTTTTTCGTTACATTTAAAAAAAATCAAAATTCATAAAAAAAGATATGGATTCCAAATTCATTTCCATGATACTTTTAAACCTCATTTTCATTTCTATTTCAATATTCATTTCCATATCCATACCCATTTCCATATCCATTAAAATGAATTCTGTGTACTAAACGAGCCCTTAGTTAGAGATGGAATATGGTGTCGAATATTTTAGTAAATTAAGAGGTTGAACCTTATTTCTCATTCATTACATCTCAATGGGCTTTGCCTTCCAAAACCGGATTTTTTTTTTGTGAGGTTAAATGGGAATTGATTGAAGTTGTTGTTTCTTAGTCATAGAGAGTTGCTTTATCCTTTAATCTCCGTATAGGATTTAAATTTTAGGGTTTGCTTTCAAAACTTGTACCAAGAGCTAGCTAGCAGATTCACAGGGGTCAGAAAAAGTTAAAAAGTTCATGTGGACAGTAGTCAATTCCCAGGATTTTGTGGATATCTCATATCCCTTTCTATTGGAGCAGACTCTGCGCACCAAAGACATTATATATTGCATGAAAATGACTGGAGAGTAGTTAAAAAAGCAATTGATAACTTCTTCATGATGCAATTTCTTCCTTTCTTTTTTTTTTGTAAACGATGCAATTTCTTCCTTGGGAAGAATAATCACAGGGCAGAAGTTTAATAATGCTTTGCCTTCTTTACCCTTAGAGCTTTATGTTTTCAAAATGTGTGATCTATGTTTATATATTTATATATATTATCTAGTTTGAATCCGAAAGATATTCAATTTCAATCAAACTTTGCTGCTTTCCCAATCAATCTGCTGATGCTATCCACTCAAAACTGTCAAATTCAAGGATTGAGTCTGCTGAAGATGCAAATATCATACGATAAATTGGGTTTTAAATTCCCACTGAAAGATTTATTCATATTTTAACATCGTTAATACCTTAAATATGACTGTCCTAGTTATTAGGAGAATAGAAAAAAAAGGTGTCAAACTTTTTGAGTACTATAATGTTTGTGACAATGTTTTTATTTCCTTTTTCCTACAGAAATATACCTCAATCTTAGCTGGGCCCTTGCCTCCCGGTGGGCACTTTATTAGATTTTTCAAAAGATAATAGATAGATAAACCTGGAGGGTTGGTGTGAGTGGTATGTACTCTGATCCCTTAAAAAAGTAAGAAGGGGTTCAATCCCTACCCTTGTGAATGGAGCAAACCCGCAGGCCAGCTGTTAACCCCTTAAATGGACCTCAGTACAGCGAGGGATTAGTCTCACTTGACACGTCGGTGGGGATACCCTAGGATTACCTAAACAAAGATAATAGATAAATTTTCTGGAGGGAAAATAAATATAAAAAACCATGAGAGAGAGAGAGTGTGTGTGTCTGTGTTTTTTTCCTTCAATTTTTTAACCTTTGAAACATGAATAAATGCACATAAGATAGATAGGATTTAGCTATGAAATTGAAGATAGATAGGATTTAGCTATGAAATTGAATCATAAAAAAATATATAAATTTTTTTTTGAAGAATTAACCTACTGTTATGTTAGTAAAATTATACATTAATTTACATATTTTTTTCTATCTATCTATTATATTTTAATTAATTTTTTAGAAAAAGATATTATTAGTTACAATACATGTTCTCTGAAAAGGGACGGGATATATTCCAGTAATTCATGTATTGGTCGGAGCTTTTATACTTTTTGCTTGGTGCCCCATACGTAAAATAGACGAAATTATTAACTTCCACTTAATATCTTTTGCATATTAATGGAGAATCCAAACAAGTATAAAAATCTAAACAGCTTCCTTCTGTGGAACTGGAAAGTGTAGAGCATATCTATCTATCTATCTATCTATCAACTTTATTTTCCATGAAAATCTCCATATGATGAAGCTGCGGTGGCAGCCAACTCTACTATTTTATTGGAAATCCCCGTGGCCACCATGCATGTAGCTTGGATGGTCCCTCCTTTCTTGAAATCCCACGTATCCTTGCTTTTTTTGGCCACCCACGTGTCGTTGTTGTTATTGTTGACTGCAGCAATCTCTCTATATATATATAGACACACACTAACTCCACTTGCAATATTTTATCACCCAAAATTTGAGGTGTAAACTATTTTTTTAATAGTAGGTTTAAGATAAGTGAGACTTATTCTTAATATGTTTTGAGAACAATTTAAGTAAAAACTTAGTGGGTTCAAAATTAGTGAATGAATGGATGTAAAATAAATCATATAATACTAATATGTATTTAATTTTCTGAAAATCAGGGGGTGCGATTGAACCCTCCCTTAACTAAGGTCCGCCCATGTGTGTGTATATATATGCATATGTCAAAATTAATATTTTTATTTGTCGCTTTCCCCTTGACCATTTGGTCTATTTGGTCACATGCATGTATGGCTTATATACATATATTACTCTTGTCTTTGTGATAAGGCTCACCTTATTGTTTATTTTTTTTTATTAAAGTTGAATACCGTATACACACACATATGCATGTCTTGTTCTCATTTACTAGCGCGGTACGCGACCTGTTCTCATTTTACTATCACTTCACTTGCAACGACCATGCATGTCTATATTATTGGACATGCATGGTTGCAAGTTATGTTACATACATGACATGAATTGGATACTTTGGCGTGCTTGATAACAATTATGCTTCTATTATTGATCCTTTGGAAAGCGGATATATATTACGGTAAAACTCTTTAGACTTCTAAATAGAGGCCCTTCCCCATTTTAAAAAAAAATTGGACTGGACTAGCAGGAAACTGGTGAATCAAGCTTTGATCCAGCCTAGGCTAGTGGTTGAATCAGAATCAGGTTGATTCGGTTAAACCGGTGTGTTGGACTGGTCAACGGGTTTCTTAAAAAAAAAAGAAAGAAAAAAAATTGTAAGATAGAAAAAAAAAAATAGATCCAAAGTGAAAAGATGTGATTCATTAATTTTACAAAAAATATGTGATAGCAAAATCAGCCTTTAATTCTTTATTTTTTATTTAAATAAATTTACTCATAATGAAATAGGATAAATTAATTCATTTTGTCTCAATTTTTTATTATTCGTATTTAATTAAGCTCTAAAAATTTAAAATAAGGATAAAATAAAATAAAATTCTACGTTTTACATATTATTTTTTATAAAATAAATACAATCAACTATCTATTATTTTAATATGGCTAGTTTGACTCAGAGTTGATCACATTCTAATCCATTAACTCTTAAATTGCTATCTTATTCGGTTCAATATTCGGTATGTATTTTGGACATTACATAAAACTAGAATACATGTTAAAGCAAATAAACATACAATAATAACAAACATTATCACACTAGCTAGGACCCCATATTATTGTCTTGTTTGATCTATCTCCTCACGTACATCTCCAACGGTCTTCTTTAATTTGTATATATCTGAAGCTCTTCTTCTATTACAATCATTTTGAAAATTACTTTTTCTTATATGATCATAACATCTTAGCATCCTCACTTATGCTGCCCAATTTTATACTTCTATTGTTCCTTCAGTGCTTAATATTCACTAATACACAGTTCAATGAAACTATATTACATGGCATATTAACTAAATTAACAAATTAAGGTCCTATAGATAAATTGACTCTCAATTCTTAGACAATAGCCAATCATCTCAATTGAAATGAAAAACAAACTCTTTTATACTGTTTTGAGAAGTTTTCATACTATTTTACAACACTTTTGGTAAACTCGAATAATAACATATATGTAGATTAAACTAATTATGAAGATGCATATTATTTGGTTTCTATAAAATACATGCATGTCAACAAGTTTTCACCTTGCATTTATTTAGCCTCTCTAATGAATGAATAATTAGCACAGTGAATAGATTTGTCGAAATGATTTGGCATATAAATAAATAATTAATCTTCATGCTCCTAATAAATTCAGATTACTTGTAAATGATTATGCTTCCTTGTTCCCTGCTGGTCGATGTTTGTGTTAATTAAACGCGGAGTCCATTAAAGTTAATTAACCATAGTAATGAAGAATATAAATCGATCGACTTAAACTTTAATTGCAATGGACAGTACTGTTCCTCTGGTTTTTGTGTTACTGATACAAGGGCCTTATTTGTTTGATTTCTTTCCTGATAATTGCAAAAGGCACATAATTAAAACCTTAATCGCAATATTTTTTCGATTGTTGTAAAGTATTGCCAATTCATCAAGAGTCTAAGGTCAAGGTCTTAACACGGTATATAAATTTCACTGAAAAAACCAATAACATTAATGAACAGAAATGTTCGAAGGGTTCTAGGATTTAGGGATATCATATTGGAGGTAAAAAAGGTTTAGATCCATCCAATTAATGGTATATCATGAAATATGACATACAGAATTAAGAAACATGTGGACTCACAAAAGGATTTTTCTTTTTCCATTTTTCTATCAGTTTCAATTTTTGGGCCAGTTATTCTTTCAAGTCAAAAAAGATCAGCTTAGGTTCTAGGATAATTAGGCAAAAATCTGCAGTTAAAAATTTCATTGGTGAGAATGGTATAAATCAGCAAATCCCCAGCTGATAAATTAATTAGAGAATCAGATCAGCCCTTACATTGCTACGAAATTTCAGTTTCATTCATACAATGTGTTTGGAATTCACCTGAGTGAAGTAGCTTCCATATCCCAACGTTTCACTGAATACTCTCCCAAGTCCCGTCTACTCGTTCTTTCTTGTCCATCTATAATGTTTCAACTTATCTATGAACCTTTCGTGTTTTACATTTCCGTGAGTGGATGATTTCTCTTCACTGCCACAGGAATACTATGTCATCTATGGTTCTTTAATTTTCTCGTTCCCTTCTACTCTGAATTTATATCCATTAGTTTATGCTCTGTTCTACTAGACACTTAATTGGGTATGCTTTACAATTCTGTTTGTTTACTGTATTTCATATAAAGTTAAATTCCTTGACAAAATGCAGGGGAGGCAGTTGCCCCGAGGACTTGGGTACGGGTTGGTGAAATTGATATTCCCCGGTTCACTTCTAGAGTGCTCGTATGCCTGGGAATAAGTATAACGGTAATTCTAATCATTGTCCAGGTCGTGTTGGACGACTTGTCAGAGAAAGAGAGCTAAGAAAAAGCGGCAGGGTTTCTCATTTCAATGAGTCAGCTGATAATAATAACAAGAATAGGGTGACTGAATCATTTGAGCGTAACCAGCTTTTAAGAGAAGATAATAACTCAGGGGCTTCTTATGCACAATACCTGGAGGGAGCTGCAAGGGGGCTTAGTGAGGGATGTCAAAGACCAGATGGGAGGCCTTATAGACAGCGACTTTTGGTGGTGGCCAACAGGCTGCCAGTCTCAGCAGTTAGGAGAGGCGAAGATTCATGGTCTCTGGAGATTAGTGCTGGAGGTCTAGTTACCGCTCTCTTAGGTACGTAATTACAGGATTAATCATGCTCCTAGTGCATCTGTTTTAAAGCAACAAACCCCCCCCCAAAAAAAACACACACACACACACAAAAAAACAAAAGAAAATAGTACGCAGTATCTGCTCTGAAGTTGCATATGATTCTACAATTGTTCGTTTAAGATGGTTTACCTTGTTCAACATTGGTTCCTTTAAACTGTTTGGTCTTCTTTACATAATTGCATCTAATTTGGCTGCCTTATTCGACGAAGGTGTGAAGGAGTTTGAGGCAAGGTGGATAGGGTGGGCTGGAGTCAACGTGCCAGACGAGATTGGACAGAAAGCACTTACTAAAGCTTTGGCTGAAAAGGTACAAATCACTCTAAAATATTTCTAGCCCGTGTTAATGTGCCATCCATTCATCTGCATTGTTTATTATGAATTATGTTCTCCTCTTCTTACCTGCATTGCAGATGTGCATTCCAGTATTTCTTGATGAAGAGATTGTTCACCAATATTATAATGGTTACTGCAACAACATCTTATGGCCCCTTTTTCATTACCTTGGACTACCCCAAGAAGATCGCCTTGCTACCACACGGAGCTTCCAGTCTCAGTTTGCAGCATACAAGAAAGCAAACCAAATGTTTGCTGATGTTGTGAATAACCACTATGAAGATGGTGATGTTGTTTGGTGCCATGACTACCATCTTATGTTTCTTCCTAAATGTTTAAAGACACATAACAGTGACATGAAAGTTGGCTGGTTTCTTCACACCCCGTTTCCATCTTCTGAAATTCATAGGACATTACCATCACGTTCAGAGCTCCTTCTTTCTGTTCTTGCTGCTGATTTAGTAGGGTAAGTTGCAATATGCTCCTTTGAGGAGGAATGAGGCTCATTGATGATGGTCTGATTCTATGTTTGAACTTCTTACTTAGAGAAACTATGATAGATATGTGCATGCTTGTTTTGGAATAACATTGGTTTATGAGACCTTTGGACAATATGTGCATGCTTGTTTTGGAATAACATTGGTTTGTGAGACCTTTGGACAAGACTGTTTTGGAAGTTATACAATACGTTGCCCATCCAACTCAAACTATTTGTCAACAAGTATCATGAGTTTCTCTATGATGAATTTACTTTTGGGAAACTAGTTGAGTTCAGGCTGTAGGCAACTGTCAAACCCTTGCTATTTTCCTGGCATACAGTTCACAGAAAAGTTATTTTGTGCTTTAAATAGAAGCTGATGCTATAGCTGCCCTGCATCTTACCTATACTTCTGGATTTAAAAAGAAAATTTAGTTTCCTGTTCTACTCCCTTTTACCCAAATGGCATCCAAAGTCAACAAATTTCCTTGAATCTGCAATTCTGCACTATTGAATATTTTGTGATCTAAGTGTGTGTTTGGAAACTCCGTTGGGAGAAAGGAGTTTACGGATTTCAAGATGATTTTTGTGGATTTCGAGATGGTCTTGTCTCAGCTTACGTGTACTGTTGGGGGAATGAAGTTCCCAAACAAGCACTAAAACAGTTTTATGTAAAGTCTTTGTGATTACTTGTCAAAATGCTTTTTTCTAGTCTATGGATGGTTTAATGTGTCTCCTCCGTGAACTGTTGTGGTCCTGACTCTGGCCCCCCACTAATAGGTCTAAGATCTAATGACTGCAGTCTGAATATTAACAGTTTCTCTAGTTTAGTGGTTTAAGTGGCCCAAAAGTGAGTTGACTGAAACCAATTTGGCACACAGGTTGGGTTTTAATCCAGGGCATCTCATGGTGAATAAACTTGACAATGCCTAACGAAAGCATGCTCACATTACACCAAAGGTTAAAAGAAGCGTGTTTAGATTGTCTATGCTGCCTTTATAATTGTCATATTTTAGCATGATGTGTTCTCTTTTCATTGAGGTTCCAACTCTGGGACTCTTACTTTCATGTGCTGTAGTTTATACATTCTAACAAATTCTTCACCCCATTATGTTATATTACGTCTGTTAAGCTTTATATTCCAGTATGGTCATTGCCTCTGATTTGTGCAAGTGTAATTTCTTTCAAACAGATTTCACACCTATGATTATGCACGCCATTTTGTTAGTGCCTGTACTCGTATTCTTGGACTCGAGGGCACTCCTGAAGGGGTTGAGAATCAGGGAAGATTGACTCGAGTGGCTGCAGTATGTCCCTGTATTTTTTTAAATAAAATCGGCCTTTTATATTATTATGCATATCACTTTAACATTTCTTATTGGAATTTTGCACCAAAATAAGCCATTAAAAGAAAAGGCGGTGAAAAAAGAAAGAAAGAAAAGCTATTTAACTGTTCATCTTTAACTTGGGTCTTTTACCATGATGATTTTTGACAACTTGCTTATGCATTTCTTGGGCATTTGAATTCAAGTTTCCAATTGGGATAGACTCTGATCGATTCAGGCGTGCACTTGAGCTTCATGAAGTGAAGGAACATATCAAAGAATTGGAAGAAAGATTTAAGGGTAGAAAGGTACATATATTTCTTTGTTGTGGCAGCTCACTGATATCCTATTAACTTTGAAAATTGTTGAATTATTTTTCATGACTTCTTTTAAATTTTTATTTCTTCCTTTTTTCAAAGAATTGTGGTTTTTAGGTTCATGTCAGTGTTGAACAATAATACACCATTCAATATTTTACATAAAATATATAGATTATGCTTTTGGTGAGAGAACATGGTGTCAAGAACATGGCAACCGTTCTTGCCACAGTCTAGTCTTATCGCAGCATGTGAGGCTTCTATATGACCTCAGAATCCTCTTTCTTTAAACACCTTAGATGTAACACACTAAGCCATAATTACTCTTCATTATGGAACTATAATATTGCTGCAACAACTATATAATGAAGCTGTCTTTTAATTATTAGTGTGCTCAAATTTTTGTTATTGCCTTTCATTGATGGGGTACTTTAGCTGATAGAACATGTTGTTTTCAAGGATGTTGCTTTCATTACTCAAGTTTTGTTTGTTAAACATGAAGGTTCTCTTTATTCTGTTTTAGTAATTTAATTCAGTACATTATTTTTGACTTGTTAACATTTTCATGGCATGACAGGTAATGTTAGGTGTTGATCGCCTTGATATGATTAAAGGGATTCCTCAGAAAATTCTAGCATTTGAAAAGTTTTTGGAAGAGAATGCTGATTGGAGTGATAAAGTTGTTTTACTTCAAATTGCTGTGCCAACAAGAACAGATGTTCCTGAGTGTATGCTCCTTGCTTTACGTTTTCTTTTGTGCTTCTACAGTATAAAGGTCCACAAAAAGGCTTATCTTTACAATTTTTCTCATGTCCAGCAAGTGGAAGATTGATATTTTCTAAATGATCTTTCATAATGTTGGGGACTTTCTATGACATACGTAAAAGGTCTTCTCTGGCAAGATTGAAAAACCAGCACTGAGTTGAAAGTTGATACCTATATATCGAAATGACTGTGATTCCATCTTTTGTCAGCTCAGAGTTCTGCTGGTTTATTCAATATAATTAACATGGTGCTAACCATATGGCAAGGTAACAATAGGCCGGGTGTGGGTAGTGATTAAGGGTTCAAACCCTCTTGATGTACCCAGAAAAAAAGCACTTCAGGTGTTCTAGAACTGAAGTGGCCTTATAATAAAAGAAACAAATTATTTTTCAGAAGGTTCTCCCGGCATACTCTATTCCCATAAGGCCCTCTTTGATAGAGGGGAAACAGGGTTAGAGAAAAGGAATGACTGAGTGAAAGTAACTTCTCTCCTGTTAGGTAGGGGTCAGAGCCCTTTGCTTGGGAATATTGCATTCCGATGATGGCAGGTCCTCTTACCTTTTTAATCATTTCTATTGCATTGATTGAGATAGTATTTCTATGGAACCTCAATATCCCATGTGCCGATCTTCAGCTTTTCTTTGCATGAATTGATTGTGGTTTTAATTCTCTTTTGGATCATGAATTGAATTCATTTCTTGCATATTCCCCAGATCAAAAGCTTACAAGCCAGGTCCATGAAATTGTTGGTCGCATCAATGGAAGATTTGGAACATTGACTGCTGTTCCCATACACCACCTGGTGAGGTTTTAACTCAATGACATCTGATAAACGTTTGGAAAAGTAAAGGACAAGTTTAATTTGGATGAAATTGTGAAAGAAGTAAGCTAGCTCAGTGAAAAAATAAGAGGAGTCTAAATTTTATATACTATTTCTGTTCAATAAGTTTATCAACTATTCTTTTGTGCAAAGTATTACCTTTTTAGAGTTGGGTGCGTTGCACATTAAACACTGTTAACAAATTTGGTGTCCAATTATTGACTGCAATGGATGATTGTAATCCAATGAAACCACTGGCAGCAGTAATTACTCAATTTTCTTTATTTTCCCACTCTAAAAATAGTTGACATTAGATAAAATTAATGTTTGATTTTGTCTTGTACAATAGACCAGACATATTGGATATTTGAACCTGGCAATTATTGTGTTAATGTTAGATAAAATAGTTTACTCGCATCTTTGCGCACTTAATGTTGGACAAGTAATTATATGAAAATAACATTAGACATGTAATTTATTTTTTATGCCTGTCAGCTTATTAAATTTCAATTTTGATCCTTATTATTTATGATTATCTAATGTGTTTGTTCTGTTTGCAGGACCGCTCACTTGATTTTCATAAACTATGTGCTTTATATGCTGTTACTGGTACATATCGAGTGTGCTTTATGGTGTTTGATGTCTTGTGTAATAAGAAAAATAACCATTGATTTATGTGAAACAACTACTAGAGAATAACAGCATGAAATCCATTGCACATTTGGCAAGAGCTTTCAATTGCACCTACTGTCCATTGGCCACTGATAATTTGTCATATCCGTACATCTATTGTTAGAAAGTTGAGGCACACAAGACATTTTGTTCGATTCCACACTTTCAGTTGTCAATTGTCTGCGAAGCATGAAAATTTTGTTGCTTGTTTTGAAGTTTTATAGTTATACTAACTGTATTCTAACCGATCTCTTGCACAGATGTAGCTCTGGTCACATCTTTGAGGGATGGGATGAATCTTGTCAGTTATGAATTTGTCGCCTGCCAGGACAAAAAGAAAGGGGTTCTCATTCTTAGTGAAGTAATTACAGAACGTCCTTGTTTTCGTTCTTGTATTTAAGTTTTTCTAATGCACATTATTCTAATTTTGAACTGTTTTTCAGAAGGTAATAAAGTCAGAAGTAGGGACACAAAAAACTCTATCTTCTTCATTTCAGTCACGTCCTGATTCTTTCTGAACTATTTGTGATAAAACTAGCATGATGGACCAAAAATTCTTGATTCCCTATCAGAAACCACCCCACCCCCGGCACTGCAGCACACAGAAAAAGGAATCTAACAAATGCTACTGACTTTAGTCATTGTTTAGATTGTAGAAATGTTGTCTAAGTTACTAAGCATCGTTATTCTTGCCTTCCTTTTTCAAGCCTGTTCAATATGACTCGTTCAACTAGAAATCATTTTATTCCAAAGTACTTTAGACATTGCCAAGTTTTGCCGAGTGATTTGATGGCCTTGGTACTAGGAAATTTGGAACCAAATGTTGGTATATTCTGTCATACTCTTGATGATAGATTTGAAAATTCCTTAAAGTACTTCTAATTCCAATGGCAAGCCTCTTGGAACCATTTGCACTTCTGAAGCTTCTTATATTTGAAGTAATTCGAGTGGATGATGAATTTTTGTGTTCATGTCATGGTAAAGAATTTCAGTCGTAATTTTGGTTGATATGGTGCTCCCATTTTCTTAGATTCTCTTTTGCTTATAATTCTCTTCCATAGTTGCATGCCTGAAACTAGTTATATTTGTAGTTTGCTGGCGCCGCACAGTCTCTAGGTGCAGGAGCACTTCTGGTCAACCCCTGGAACATCACAGAAGTTGCAGCTGCAATTGCGCATGCTCTGAATATGTCATCTGGGGAAAGAGAGAAACGTCATAAGCACAATTATGTACATGTAACGAGCCACACTGCTCAAGAATGGGCAGAGACTTTTGTAAGGTATGCATATCACTGTTCTGAATGCTCTTTCTGCTAGAGTAGCTGCTCTCCATTTATGTGAGTGTAACAAACTAGGCATAATAACTT
>JANTPZ010121968.1:0-36293 GCA_025593235.1 Vachellia pachyceras | reverse complement strand
CACACACAAACACAAAAACATACCGAAGAAACATATGGTTTTACCTACAGGGAAGATTATGTAGTAGTAGTCTGATATCGTTAACATGCTGTTCCACGCAACAAGAGATCCCAATCCCAGAATGAAGCAAACAACCATGGCTTGCGATTTCCCCTGTTTGGTCTCAATTCAGATTCCATATGGAAAGGGAATTCAATTCCTCAATCGAACAAAGTAATCAAGCACTTTAACATACCTCCTGCCCTGTGGTCACTTTAGGAACCCCTCCACTTTCCTCATGAGAGATCGTCATGCTTGCTTCACCTTCACCAGAAGAAAATGGATTCTCTCGCTTAACAACAAGAGATAAGAAATATATACTTTCTGGGATGTAAAGAAGAAAGAGAAGAAGGATATATATATATATGTATGTATGTATGTATGTATGTATTAAACATATGTACCTTAAAGGAGAACTTGGATTCTCTCTCACAGAGAATGGAAATGGATGTGCTCTTAGGAGTAATCTCAAACGAGCAAGAGCTGAAAATACGCAAGAGCTACTGATATATCGGAAGGTTAAAAGGGAATAATGCAAAACAGTGGAATTGCATTTGGGGAATCATTAATTGGACGCTTTTTCAATTCGGTCCCATTAATTGCAAAATCAAAGTGATGAACGGTTATGATGGAGACACGTGTACGACGACGCGTGCCAAATGCAATCCGTTTGCGTTACGTTGGAAAATTGTTAAAAACGGGAGAGTTATCGTGACGTTCTGTGAAGTCACACAACATCCTCTAACATTATATGCATATGTTGACGGGTGATTTGTCATGGGGATTTCTTGAGAGCCCATTTCCCTACTAAATATTTTATTTATAAAAGAGAATTAGTCAAATCAGAATCGTTTAACGATAGTATAAGACCGTTCACATATTATTTTTTTTAAAGTTTATATTTCTTAAAAAATTATTTAAAAATGATTTTACTTAAAATAATAGCTTTCAAAAAAGTTAAATCTTGACTATTGTAGGTCAAATCTGAATCATTCAGATTTGATTTAGACGTCCAGATTTTTTTAAAATATTGCTTTCTTAAATTAAAAAATTACTTTTAAAAAATAATATTTAAGATATTGTTTTTATTTTTGATTCTATATCTATTGAAATAATTTTTTTTAGAAAAATATGGACTTTTAAAAATGTAAATATGAACCGCACAAATTAGATATAGATATTCCAAATCTAATTAGCTCTCCATACTAAGCAAAATGCTTAGTAGAGTAACTAGTTCCATGGGTTATATCTGATTAGTTCTCTCTACCATACACTTTGCTTAGTAGCAAAACCGATTTGGACTTTTTTGTTATTATATTTCTTTCTCATGATCTCATAGTAATTCACCAAAACAAAAAAGTTTTTATCTCCATTTCTAAATAATGCGCATATATACATTCCTTGTGACCTCGTGGTCCTATATATAAATTACAAGTAATCATATAGCCTAAATCAATTTATTAGTTAAAACTAATAAATGTGTCACAGATATAATTTTTTTTTTTGTAAATATATACTTATTTATGAAGATATTGAGTGTGGAAAAGAACAGTGAGCCCCCTTGGGAACATCATACAATATAGGAACGATGCAGAAAAAATTGACATGACCCATGCGTAAGGATAACACAAACAAATAAGGAGAGAATAGTGAGAAATGATGAGATTCAATGGGTAAAGAAGAGAGAGGATGCAGACATGTAATTAATTATAATAATTATAAAAATAAAAAAAATTAGACGAACACAAATCATTATTAATATTTAAGATCAACCTATACGATAGTGAATGTTATATTGTAATTTAAAGTTCCAGAGCCTTTATGAAACATTATAGTAGATTTAGCTAAGTATCCTTAATATAAGAATTTATTTATTGTTATATTATATTAATTATTTCCTTAAAATTTCCTATTTAATTATTTTTCAAATTGAAATAGATGAAATTTAATAAACCCAATAAATAAAAGGAACATTTCAGGAAAAGCTATTATAACTTAGAGCCCTTTTGGTTGAATGACAGAGTCCCTGGTAGTGCAATGGAAAGTTAATTACCGTAAACATGTTTGGTTCGTTATTAACAAGAAGGAAAGAAATTAATTTTTTTGAATTTAACCAAAATTATGAAAATTCTAAGCTGCCCCTCAAACAAAAGCAAAAAAAAAAACTCTCCCTCCATAAGTCTTCTCTCCCTCAGCCAAAATTCCAAAGCAGAAGATACAAAGTAAAAGAATAAAAGATCTTTGAGTACAAAAACACCAAATCTTGAGAAACCGAGGCAAGGTTCCATGGGGTTTTATGGAATAAAAATTACGAGTATAAAAGATCATGCAGATTTGGCAGCATAAAGTTCAAATTAGAGAATGATGTTGTTTTTGTGAAGACTAACATAGAAAGCTGATGCTTTATCTTTGACTCGTGAGTGTTTGGAGATCAAAGAGTTCAAAGATCACTATAAATGGATGGAGATGGTAGGGAAGCGATGGAAGAACGATGCAAACGTGTTCTATAGTCTTACTTTCCCTATTTGGCAACATGTCTGAGGAGTCCAAAAAATTGTTGAACAGTGTGTTTCCATCAAATGAGATAATTTCTTCCATATATTTACCTCGACTTACGTAAAAGTATTTCTCCACCTCATTCTCATATAGGCCCACCAAAGGAGGAAGGTGGTGGTAGCGTTGGCGGAGCAAGTGGTGGTTAGTGATGTTGCCGTCAACGTAGTAGGGTAGGGTAGATTTGACTTTATTTATAATAATTGTTAAAAAAAAGAAAAAGGTTTGGTGACTCCTTGTTCACACTTCACATTTATGCATAGAGATTCTGAAAGATTCTATTCATGTCATACTTTCTGGAATCAGTGCACCTCAAGATGTTGCTTGCCTTGTAATCCTCTGTTTCTATCTATGGAGTGTGTTGATAAAAATTTTTTATCTTATTTATAAATTATATCATTAACTTTTTATATAGATGTACAGTTTTATTATTTATTATTATTGTATTGACTTTGTTTTCATAAGGTATGATATATATTAAATAAGGATAAAGTTGAAAAGCAATTGAATTTTGAAACAAAATAAAGTTTAAAGTTTTTCTTGATTTATATGAAACATATTAAAAATAATCTATAAGTAGAGAAAATCAACGAGAAAATGATAGAGATGTTAGAAGTTTCCATAATGATTGAGAGATGTGAGATCTCAAAATGGGATTCTTAAAATTAGAAGAAAATGAAATAATTGGATGGAAAAGATTTGGCAAGTGGTGGAGGTGGGATTTGACCCATTTGCACTTCAATTAATATAATGGAAAAACAAATATAACTAAGCTATTTTGCTTGGAGTCTAGCACCGGTAAAGCGGGCCAGCGGCTGGCCCGCGCGGGTTGGCGGGCTGGGGGGGCCAGCCCGCCAGGTGGCGGGTTGGGATTTCCCAACCTGTGGCCCGCCAGCCCGCCAACCCTTTTATTTTTTTAAAAAAATAAAAAATAAATTCCTTTTCCTTTTTTACCCAATTTTTTCTATAAGATTGCATATTTATGATATTCTCTTTCAAATTCTATGAATAAGTGTTCAATAATTTCCTAAAAATAGAGTTTAATATTACTTTTCCCTTTGTAAAAAAAATATTAGGATGAAAAAAATGTAAAAAAATACATAAAATATATTTTTTTCAAAAAAAAAATTAAAACGGGTTAGGTGGGCTGGCCCGCCAACCCGCGGGGTGAGGGTGGCGGGCTGATTCCAGCCCCCATCCCGCCTCTTTTGGCGGGCTGGGCCCAACCCGTTTTACCGGCACTATTGGAGTCTTGAGCATTCACAAGTTTTGTTATTCCCCACATTTCATTACACTACTAGAAAAATACTATTTAATGGTTATCTTGTGTCGTTAAAACGATGGTCACTAATATTTTCCGTCACTAAAACGAGAGTCGATAAATGGAAATTTTCTGATGAAAAATAACCATTTAGCGATAGATTTTTCATCGCTAAATGACATTTTTCTGGTAGTGTTAAGTATTAATAGCTTTTATTTAATTGGGTAACAAATCTACACTGTTAGGCCGTCAACAACTTTTATATAAGCATTACCAAGATTTTATTAAATATAATCAACTTTTTTTTATCAAGTAACAAATCTACACTTTTAAATCATTCATAAGTTTTGTAATGCTAATGAAACGTGGAAAATGCTTATGCAAAACTTGTGAATAACCTAAAGATGTGGATTTGTTACTTGGATAAATGAAATTTGGTAATATTTAATAAATTGTTGGTAATGTTTACACAAAACTTGTGAATGGCATGAAAGTGTAGAATTAATACTTAGATAGATAAAAAATGGTAATACTTAATGAAATATGAAAAATGTTTACGCAAAAATTGTGAATGATGACCTGAAAATGTAGATTAGTTAATTGGATAAATTAAAGTTGGTAATATTTAAAGCAATGTTGATAATACTTATACCAAACTTATGAATGAATTGTGGATTTGCTATCTAGTTAAATAAAAGTTGGTAATACCTAATGAAACGTGAGAAATTCTTTAATAAAACTTGAGAACACATTGGAGTCAAAATAAAAAGGTATACTTTGAAATTTATTAACTGCACAATGATCACCAATAGTTTTTGCATACAAGTGGGGATGATTTCAAATTCCACCTCCACCACTTACCAAAATAATTTCTCCCTTTGGTAGCAAGCTTGCATGTGGCTAGTCGTCGGAGGTTGATGGTCGGCCATTGGAGGGGGGGCTCCGACGTTGGCCCCATCTTCAGCAAAGTACAGTGCCAGAAAAATGATAATTAACGACGAAAAAATCCATCGCTAAATAGCTATTTTCCATCAGAAAATTTCCATTTAGCGATATAAAATATTAGCTTCCCTCATTTCAGCGATAGATTTTCCGTCACTAAATATAATTTTTCTTGTAATGGTAGTTTGAGAATTTCAGAAACATTTGAGGCATTTTAACCTTTTACATCCTATTTTATCTTTTTCTTTCAATTTCAAAAATTCTATTGTGAGACCGTACACTTCTATGTTATTATGGAATCTTATAGCACCTCTATGCCCTTCCTTAATTTCCACGTTTTTTATGAGATTTTCTCTTATAAATAAGGCAAGATGAATAATTTTAAAAGGGCAAAAAAAAAAAGAATAATTGCAAGTGCAATATTTATGGTTGGTTTTATAAAAAAATAATTTGTTTAAACACATCTCATTGACTTAAACGCCAAATCATCAAACCCATGTAAGACAAAAGGCAAAGGATATTGCATGCATAATCTCAGTTCATCATATCGAAGAAACAAAAGAAACAATCAATTTAATTGGTGCTATTCATTTAATAATTAAGAAAATAGTATTCACTCCAAAAACCAGCATTTTAATTTTGTCCTTATATCAATGAATAATAGAAGTATATTCAGTATCAATCAATACACAATTCAAATTAATGCACTTAATAACTTCAAATAAGGCAATAACTTTATATACAATTTATTACAGCATTATAAAAGTAAAAAGTCCCAAATCAATGGCAGCTAGCGTACGGAATTATCTGGACTCTGTTATCACATATTATGGTATATGATACAAAAATATTAATATTGATGTTGATATCCTCTTATTTTACCCTAAAAGGGTGTAATAAAATAATGATTCATATGATGGCAAAGAATAATTAATAGTACATAGATGTTAATGTCTTCCCATAATCCCCATTGATATCATATATTCCTATAATAGGTTTGTTTGGGAAATCCGTTGAAAGAAAGGAGTTACAACTTCCGAGGTGGTTTTACAGCTTTCGAGATGTTTTTACAAATTTTGAAATGGTTTTTACAGATTTGTAGATGGTTTTGTCTTGGCTTGCATACACCGTTGGGGAAAATGAGTTCCCAAACAAGCACAATATCTTCTATAATCATATAATTGATTTACATTAATATTATAAAGTTATGCCTATAAGTAGAAAGCATCATTTATGTACTTTGTACTCATGTAGAAAATAAGAATGACCTTATCTTGTCTTCTAATTCTCTTCTTTACTCTTCTTTTCCATAATTTCATTAAAAAAATCAATTTTTTTGAAAAAAAAATATTAAGAGGGGGATGGTTTGCGAATTGCCAGCCCTGCCCCACTATCGTAGGTTGGGTTGAATTTTTTTCCCCAAACTACAAGAAAGTGGACCAAACCAGCCTACTTATCTTGTCCACAATGTATTAATTGGCGTAAATATTCCCCCAATTTATTCATCAGACAGCCATTAAATTGTCTTATTCAGTATTGCACTATTTGGATTGTTTCAAACACAGTAAACATTTGTATAATAATTATTAGTCCATCATATCCTTAAAGATAAGAGTTGGATAATTAATTTTCAAATATTTAAGAAAATTAGTTAGGTTAATCATTTATTACAAATGTTAGTCATATGTATTGGAACTATCCTAGATGGAAACCCATTTAATATGTACAACTAATAAAATTACATTTGGGAGGTGGAATTGTAAATTTAGAAGACAAAGTACATTAAAACCTTATGTTTAGTACTGGAAGATATATTATATTAGGAGAGAAAGCAAAAAAAAAAAAAACCCACAAAGGCAGACATAAAATCACATGGATATGAACAATGGATATTTGGCAGAGAGGGTTACTAAGGAAGATCAATTAGCACGAAGGAAAGTTGAGAAAAGGACAAGAGACAGAGACAGAAAGGAAGATGGGGGCGTAATACTTTCAAGGGAGATTTATTTTAAGGTCCCATATAAAGAAGATATTTATGAAAAGGTCCCAGGAGTTATCAATGATAAGTTGAGGAGCACCATTGACAAGTGCAGAAACTACCATTAACAACTTATTGAAACTTTTTCATAAATAACTTCCTTCTATGGGACCTTAAAATAAATCTCCCTACTTTTAACTATGGGGGAAAATATTGATGAGATGAATGTTGGGGAGAAAGGAATGAATAGGGAGCTGGAGGACGAGAGGCCCAATATAAAGGAGGCGAGGGATTCGGGCCCAAGACAATGAAACCATAAGGAGGCAGGTATTCCCAAGGTGTGGGCTGTGAAGAATTGGACCCAGGAGATGGCAGAACTGGGCCGCAATGGTACCAAGAAAGTCCTTCAATGGATTTAGACGGGGAGAGTGAAGGTGGAAGTTGGGTCCCTGCGACTCAATTTACCCAGTGAGTGTTGGGCTTCTTTTCTTATAAAGACCCTTATATGGATAGTATAATCTACTGGAACTCTAGAGGGGCCTGTGGTTCAGGTCTGCTCGCTAATATGAAATTAGTGTTGCAAGGATTAAATACCCTTATGGTGGTTATGGTAAATATTAGATGTAGACAGGAAGCACGTCTTTCAAACCTTGGAGCGTTGGGGTTTGATAAAATAAAGATGAAGGAAAGCACGGGACTATCAGGCGGCATTGTTATAGCTTGGAAGAGCCAGCTAGTTCAAGTTAGTGTGCTTGAGGAGGATCGTCAATTTTATCACCTTCAATGTAAAACATCCAAAGGAGAAGACTTCATCTTAACTACTGTGTACTCTCTGCCATACATGAACCTGAAGAAAGTACTGTGGGAAAATCTGAAGAGGCTAGCAGAAAATATTCGAAGAAAATCTAAATAGGTAACTTCAATGAAATCACGCATCAGTCGGAAAGAGTGGGTGGAGCCGCTTGCAGCCAAACAAAATTAAAATGGTTCTAAGATAGAATTGATGAATGTTGCTTAACGGATATGGGTTTCTGTGGACCCAAATACACGTGGAAAGGCCCAAAAATAAGGGATACAGGAGAATGTATGAGAGACTTGATCGTGCTATGGCGAATACACATTGTTTTTTGACTTACCCAAACTGGTTTGTGCAGGTATTAGCACGGACAAGCTTCTCGGACCATAACACAATTGCTTTGTGCTTGGGAAATACTGCGCACTTAAAAGGCCCAAAATCTTTCAGGTTTGAGGCCATGTGGATGGATCATGAAGGCTTTGGAGAACTTCTGAGGAAAGTCTGGAAAGAAGATTGTGGGTTAAATCAAGCGCTGGGAACCACAGAAGAGGCTCTAGTTGAATGGAACAGAAATGTCTTTGGAATGGTGGAAAAAAAGAAGAGAATGATTATGGCGAGACTAAAAGGAATTCAGAACTCGCCAAATTACCCTTACTCGAGCTTCTTGTGCAAACTGGAAAAGGATCTTCAAGCAGAAATTAACCAGATCTTAAGAGCTGAGGAAATGAAATGGTTGCAAAAGGCAAGAACTGATTGGGTGACTAAAGGTGATAGGAATACAAAATACTACCACCTAAAAACTCAATTCAGACGTAGGAGGAATAGAGTTATGTCTCTTAAAGATTGCAGCGGAAATTGGGTGACTGAGGAGGCTAATCTCAAGACCCTTATAAGAGAATTCTTTGCAAATTTGTATAAGGAAGAGTTTCAGACGGTTCCAATCAGAACGGGGACTACTTTCCCACCCATAGACAGCACCAAAGGCCAAATTATGAAAGCTCAACCTACACGGGAAGAGGTTAGACAAGCACTTTTCTCTATGGGACCTTTTAAAGCTCCTGGGGTAGATGGGTTTCCCCCAATTTCTTATCAGAAAAACTGGTCCATTTTGGGCACTTCTCTTATCAATTTTGTGACATAGGCATTTGAGTCCGGTGAATTTGACAAGGAAGCAAATAAAACTTTGGTTTCTTTAATCCCCAAGAGGGATAAACCAGAACAAGTAACTCACTTCAGACTTATCTCACTATGTTCAGTCCACTATAAATGTGTTACTAAAATTATTGTTCAGAGATTAAGGACTGTGATGAATGATCTCATCTCTCCATTTCAATCAAGTTTTGTTAAAGGTAGAGTCATTCAAGACAACATTGTAGTGGGGCAGGAGATAATGCATACTATGAAGAAAGCAAGAGGCAAAAAGGGCTTAATGGAGATCAAAATTGAGTTAGAGAAAGCTTATGACAAAATTAGCTGGGACTTCCTAAGTAGTGTTCTGATGGAAGTAGGTTTTGAGCAAGATTTCATATCTCTCATCATGTACTGTGTATCCTCAGTATCGTATAGCATCTTGTGGAATGGCCAGCAGACAGAGTCTTTCTCACCTAGGCGTGGTTTAAGACGGGGATCCTCTTTCCCTGCTTTTATTTGTGCTCTGCATGGATAAACTATCACACATTATATATGATGCAGTTAGTGAAGGCAGATGGACGCCTACCATGGTTAGCAAAGAAGGACCAGCGATATCCCATCTCATGTTCGCAGATGATTTACTCTTATTTGGTCAAGCATTAGAAAGCCAAGCAAAGTGCATGATGGAATGCCTACAATTATTCTATCGAGCTTCTGGGGAAAGTATCAACAGAGGCAAGTCATCAATCTTTCTCTCCGCTAGAGTGCCAAACAATGTTAGAAGGAAGGTGTGTGATGTAACAGGCATGAAGATATCGACTGAAGTGGGCAGGTATCTAGGGGTGCCCATGGAAAGAGGAAAGAAGCCTACACAATGTTATAAATACATAATAGACAGTGAAGGATAAGTTAACAAATTGGAAAGCTAACACTCTATCTATGGCTGGCCGTATAACTCTAAAAAAATCTGTAATAGGTGCCTTACCTGTTTATCCTATGATGGTTTCTAAAATTCCGGTGGCCACTTGTCAGGAAATTGAGAGACTTCAAAGAAACTTCATATGGGGAAGTGATAAGAGTCCTCATGGGTATCACCCTATAGGCTGGGAAAATTTAATTGAGCCCAAGCAACTTGGGGGGTTAGGTTTGAGAAGATTTTGGAGCTAAGATAGCTTGGAGACTGATTACGGGATCCCCTGGGCTGTGGTCTGAGGTACTCTTCAACAAGTGTATGCGTAACAATGAGGAGCATCTGTTGGAAGCTAAAGCTGGAGACTCGGCTCTTTGGAATTTTATTTCACAACAGAAAGACATTATTGATATGGGTACCAGATGGCATATAAGAAATGGGAAGTCAGTGAGATTTTTCAAAGATAAGTGGCTGTTTTATGATAAAGCGCTTGAAGGTTTCTACATAAGACCTTTGACAGAACAAGAGGAAGGGAGTAAAGCTGCAGATTGGGTTACAGGTGGCAGTTGGGATTTTCAGAGCATAGCCACTGTTTTGCTGAGATCAATACTACAGAAGCTACTTGCTTTGCCATACCGAGAGAGGAGGCAGGGGAGGATGTTATGGCATGGAGAGATTCAGGTGAGGGGGAATTCTCAATCAAAAGTGCTTACCTTCTACTGGAGGAACAAGATCCCAATAGGCACAGCAGGATGTTCCAGGAAATATGGAAATGGAAGGGAGCTGAACGTATCAGAGTCTTCATGTGGATTGCTGCTCAGAATCGACTCCCAACAAACAGTTGGAGAAGCAAATGGTCTTCATCTTCAGCTGATTGCCCACACTGTCTAGGGGGTGAGGAAGATACTCTCCATATTTTGCGTGACTGTAATTATGCTCGACAATAATGGGTCCACATTGTTGACCCGTTATTCCAGTCAAAGTTCTTTACTATGACGTTAAGAAACTGGTTTACGGCTAACCTTCAAAGGAGTATGGGAAGAGAAGGAATGGATCATTGGCAATTGATCTGGGGGGTCACTATATGGAATCTATGGAAATGGAGAAATCAGGGAGTATTCGACCAACAATTTGTCAAAGCCAGAGAACCTATATTAGTGATCTTGTAGGTTTGGCAAAGTTATCCTATGGTGCACGGTGATTGAGGCGGAGCAAATGTCTATGCTTCGAGGATTGAATATGGCGTGGGAATTGGGGTTCAGGAAGGTAATAGTAAAATCTGACTCGAAGCTCCTGCTGGATCTGCTGAAGCAACCGCAGACCGGAGAATCGTGCAGCTTATTAAACATACAGATCAGAAGCTTCCTTTCATATAAATGGGATCTGCAAGTAAACCATGTGTCCAGAACTCAGAATATGCTCGCTGATCATCTTGCAAAGTAAGGTCTTGCGAGATCGAGATACTACGAGTGTCCAGAGAGTCTTTGGGATTTATCCCTGCGTTATTTTAATTGTTTTTTCTATGTATTAGCTTGTTCAGGCTCTTTAGTAACCAAAAAAAAAATTTACAAGGGGACAAAAGTGAGAATGGCTCATATAGGAGTGAAACAATCCAATGTTCATTCATTCCCCTGAGCAGTATATACATTTTCCAGAAAAAATTCTCTGCAGGCCAAGTCTAAACAATTTCAGAATTTCCATCTTCGTGATCAGGCTAATGCGGCATGTGAAATGGATAATAACATAAACCAAGTGATAATTTTGCAATCCAAGTCGTCTTTGTCAAGGCAAATTTTGAAACTAAATAGAAACGCAAGAGAACATCATATCTCCACACGCTGAAAACCACATCTATTCATGTATGGTTGTATATTCCCTATGATATTAATAAACAAAGTGAACTCTACATGGATTTTATTTGAAGAAGCAACCTCTTGTACAACTCCTAGTTCAACTTAAAAACAATTAATTTTCCTCCATAAACGCTTACAGCTAGAACAAGAATTTCCAATCGTGCTTCCTCCTTAACTGGACGTTAAGGAATTCAGCTTCTTTTCATACAACTTGGCCCGTCGAAGAGCATCTAAGGCCTCAGCTTGCTTTCCTGAACGCTTCAGATTTACAGCCTTCACTTTTTCTGCTTTGATTCTTTCTTCTAGCTGAATTCTCTCTTCGTTGGCGTTTTCAGTCTTAGCAACATTGGGCTTATTAATCTCTTGTTTTTCTGGACCTTTTGATACAACACCAACATCTTCAAGTCCAGCTGCCTTCAGAGCAGACAATAGTTGAGGATCAAGAAAATCCTCAACAGTCACATCATCTACATCATCTGGCAAACTGGAAGATTTACCAGAATCATGAGCTCCCAGATCCTCCAACTGGATTTCAAGTGCCTTTGCCCTTTCAAACTCAGCTTCTGCTTCCTCCATCCGGCCTTCTCTTCTTAACTTTAAGGCTTGACGTTTGTGCCCCAAAGATTCCTGCTGCAACTTGAAACGATCTCGACTAGACAACGGTTTCCCAGCAATATTTGATGGATCCTTTTTCTGTTCAACATTAGATACATTGGAAGGCATGTTGGACACAGATTTCGGCTGCATATTGTTCTCCAAGCTCTTCTCCAACAGTTTTGCCTGACGGAGTTCCTCCTTAGCTTCTGCTAGCTTGCCTTCTCTTTTCAAAGCAACAGCCTTCCTTTTATGAGCCAAAATTTCTTGATGATTGGAAACATTACTCTTAGCAGCATGATCTGGATCAGCAGCTGCCACACTTGTGCTCGGCTTTTCATGTGCGGCAGCAAATTCTTCTGTTTTATTAATTGTAAAATTGCTTTTGTATCCATTTTCTTGATTAAGAGACAGAGAGGAGTTCGAACAAATAGGAGGGACTGCTTGAGGCAAATTAGCTGACCCAATCATAGATTCTTCTCTTTGTTTTTGAGCAAAAAATTCAGAACTGTTCCCATTGTCACCGCTAAATAAATCTGATGAATTCAAGGGGTATTTAGCTGAGGTATTATGACCAACATTTTCATTTGAGGGACTAGCCTCTTCAGATAATGGACCAAGAACTGATGAAGGCGAACCACTATCAACTTCCATTGCAGCATCTGGACTCCCAGCCGACGCAGGAAAACCAGGTTTTTCAAGGTCGGAAACATAAAGGGGTAATTCCTTGTTCTGGTTCCCTATATCTTCCTTCTGGGCTTCCAAATGCTTTGCCATCCTCAAAACTTCCTCTGCCTCTTCAACTTCTCCTTTACGTTTAAGAGCAAGAGCCTTCCTTTTCAATGCTAAGAGTTCTTTTTGAATCTCTCTCTTACTCCTTGAAGCTTCACTAGAAATGCCAGAAGAAGAATCAAGTACAGAACTACTGACAGTTTTGTTAACTGGCTCTTCTTTTATGGATCCTGCTTCAGACTCTTCATCCTTCCACCCAAGAGTGTTAAGCATTGAATTCAACCCTGGGTCATGCATATCCCCTTCTGTGACTACTTCAAGACTTCCTTCTTCAACAGCACTTGCAACTGGAGGATTAAAGATTTTTTCATTACTAAGAGCGTCAACTTGCATTTCTTTATTTGGAGCTTCCATTTCAGCTAACTTGCTTTCTTGTTCTTTTGCCATTTTCAGCACTTCCTCAGCTTCCTCCACCTTCCCTTCACGTCTAAGAAAAAGAGCCTTTCTTTTTAAGCCCAAGAGTTCCCTTTGAATTTCAAATTTACTTCTTTTTGGTGCTCCTGCCAACATATTTGTAGAATGCTGGCTTTGAGAAACATCATTGATCAGCACAGAATGATTGCCATCTTTCTTTGGAGGCTTGGTCGAAGAATTAGGAGGCACATTCTCATCATCATCATTCCAACCCAAGTCCTTAAGGATTGAAAGATATGATGGATCAGATAAATCATGGTCTGTCACTAGTTCCTCTCCTTCTCCAAGTGGCAGATCATTATGAATATCAGGAAGTTGGTGTGCTGAGTGCGAACCACTACCACCAATTCTCAACTGACATCCATTGAGATTTTGACCCTTATCCATCTTATCCAGCTGATGCTCAAGAGCTGCACCCTTTCTCAATTCTTCTTCTGCCTCATTCAGTTTCCCTTCCCTTCTCAATGCAAGAGCCTTCTTCTTTAAATTCAAAAGTTCTTTCTGAATCATTAATCGACTTTTTGGTGCATCATCAGTGTTCATGGAATTAATATTTCCCTCACCCACTTCAATAAATTCTGATCCTTTACCAGCAATTTGAGAACTAGCACCTTTACTGGCAGCAGTGGATTTTCGTGCCATAGTATTGTTCTCTTGAGACCCAGAACTGTTACGCTCCCTTTCTAATAACTTCGCCTTTTTCAAATATGTCATTGCTTCTTCAGGATTACCTTCCCTCTTTTGTTTAAGAGCCTCTCTTTTCAAAGATTGAATTTCATTAACCAATGCCTCTGTCTCAAGAGGCTGATACTCAGATGCTATATTTTCAGAAGTATTATGATCTTCAGCCCATCCTAATGATTTCAAAGCAACAGCTATTTCGGGGTCCAACATATCATCATCAGTCACTTCAAAATTGCCATCAAGGTTATCAGAAATTCTCAAAAGGTTATCAAAATCAAAGTTATGGTCACGATCATGAGAATTTAAAGATCCTTCCTCATTATTGTCCATGCCACGAATTAGTGCTGATAGCTCATCATCAGAATCTTCAGCTCCCGCCAGCAATTCCTGTTCTTCCAGTTGCTTTTCTAAAACTTTAGCTCTCTTTAATTCTTCCTTGGCCTCTGCAAGCTTTCCCTCTCGCTTCAGTGCAAGAGCCTTTTTCTTAAGAGAAACAACCTGGGTCTTGTCAATTCTACTGCCCTTTTCTTCACTGGTCTTTGGATGTATATCTCCAATAATAGATGATAGTTCACCCTCCAGACTCAAGTTTGCTGGCTTCCTATCTTCATCCCGAAGATCCAAATCAGACCACCCAAGCTCTCTAAGTTCAGCAGTAAGATCATGCTTATCTTTATTCATATGAGGAAGTGACTTGGTTTTTTTCCCAGGTTCCAAGGAAATATCTCTGTTTGACAGATCAGACATGTTAACAGAGGATGTATTTTTCTTTCCAATCTTTCTTAATTGAATTTCCAAGGCATCAGCCTGCCTTTCAAGCTCCTTACCTCTCTTAAAAGCCCTAAGGGCCTCCTCAGATTTTCCATCCCCTTTCAGAATTTTATATTTCTTCTTTTCCTCCAAAGCCTTTTGGCGCAAATCATCTGGACTGATGGATTCCACATCAACCCCGAGATTACTGATATTGTCATTTAAGGTAGTGTTTTGGATCTCACCGAAACCCAGATTGGCATGTACCATGGTACTTGAAGAGGACGCACTGCCGACTGATGCTTGACTGTGAAGAATTGTGCTATTGGTTGAATGATTTCCTGATGAAAAAGATTTCTCTCCATTATGGCCAAGAATCTGGTTCAAAACTTCATCTTCATCTCTAGGTATTGATTTCGAACTCCCTAAAAGAAAATACAAGTGAGCATTCAAAAGGATGAAACAATGAAGCTATAACGCAAGTAAACAAGAAATTAATTGATTCTTTAATGTAAAAATGCACAATTTAAAAATCATGAAAAATATGAACTACCTCTGCCAACTCTGCGTCCCTGTCGCAGCTCAAATCGTGCTGCCTCTTCTAGCTTCTTACAAGGTTCGCAAATACGAACAGGTGAATCACCTTGTCCACGTAAAACCATTCTCAGCTGGGTACAGCTGTTGCAAAACAATCCTCCACACCGTCTACAGTGATGCTAAAACGATTAAAAAACACAAGAAAATTAAATTTTAAACAAAGAATTGACTTCATGTTCCATCAAAATCTAACAAAATAAATATATATTAACAAGAAATTATTTACAGCCATAATACCTAAATTGGTTTTCATTTGCAACATCCTTTAAAGGCAATAAATTAACAAACAAAGTATATCAACAGCCAGTGTTTCAATAAAATTATGAAATCGGCATGCATGTTATTATAAACTCTGATTCCATGAAACTTTAGATTGCAATCATAAATTATGAAACTCCAGGAACTTTAGGCATGCTTCTATATCTTTTTGTTTCTAATTTCACTAAAACAGTGACTTGGTTCTTTATGGAATTAGAAAGTTTAATAACCAAACACCAAGCAAGAAAGCTCAACAGCACAGTTGCACCTGGGAAACAGCCAAAAACCCCAGAAAATAGCCCAACAAGAAAAGGTAAAAAGGGTTCCTATCAAGAGTCTAGCTATCTACTCTCTTCTTACTACAGAATTTTTCCCACCCATTCTCATACCATAACAGAATTACACTCATACCCATTCCAGAAACTCCACATATTTCCTGCCAGACAAAACCCCAAATCAGTTACATATTTCCCCCTCTATGTGTTCCTTTGCAATACCTCCCTGGATCCTCAAGACTCAACCTTGTGTCTTGGGGGCCCATCAAAATTTAAAAAGGTAAGAGGAAGGCATCTTGAAGACCCAAGGGATATCTTATCATAAGAAAATTAAAAAGTGAAACGAAAGTAAAATCAAAATTCTAAATTTCCCATATATATATATATATATATATAATTGAGTCTCTCTGAGAATACATTAATCAATAAGAAGTGAAATCTAACACTTCTAGTGAAAAGCAAGCAGTAATTACAGAGGCATTAGACATCGCTTAAAAGAGAGAAGAGAATTTGTACATTGCACGTATATGGCCAAATTTAAGTAAGCATAAACGCACTTCATTATTATATACAAGCCTCCCTAGTTACTATTTCAATGACATCAAGTTGACTATTCTATTTAAGAAAATCAACTTGAGTATCATTCCCTTAGATGCCCAAACAAATTAGAGACGACATTCCTCCTACCTGTCGCATGTTAACGGGACCGTAAAAAAAGATTCTGGATTCTGAAATATACGTTATATCTACAACTTGAACTCTGAAGAACAATATTGAAGCTAGCTAACATAAACATGATATTAGACGAGTATCGAGGTCGAGGACAACTTTTCCCGGACTTTCACTTATAAATAACTCAGAGGTTGAAGTAAAGTGGATTAATATTAAGAGTTTCCTGCAAATGGCATCGCGAATCCGATGTCCCGCATAAGCTCTAACACCCTTAAGGAAACAAAAAGCAAGAGTTTCCTCTGTAATTGACAAATGTTTTCAAATCAATCCAAAATAAAAGATGGAAATAGAGAAAACAACCGGATCGTGGGTAACTCGAAAGAGAACTCAGACCGATTTAATTTATAAATATATGAAGGAAAAAATTAATGATCATGGAATTGCAAAAAGGGAACCTTGCGATTGATGAAGGTAAACTGAGATGAGCAACCCTGACAGTGTGTGGCATCCACCACCCAAGTACTCCCTCGTAGTGATGGTTTTGGCGGCAACCCGATCTTCTCTAACATTTTGTGAGTATTCTCCTTAAACACCAATTATTCAGAATCGACGAAGCGATCGAGGAAACTCTGTTCCCGAATTGGTTTGCTTGTTTCTTCGTCCGTTGAACTTATTCAATCAATAAATCCAAAGTATGTTTTATCGGTTGCTCGGTCTCCCACGCTGCAAGAGTCAGAAACTGGCAAAGAATGAAAGAATGAAACTTGTTGGGTTGATAAACGAGTCAACTCCGGTTCGGGGCTTTGGGCACGCCGACTGGGCCTCTCCACGAATCGGATAAACTAGGCTCCCGTTTGGGTTTAGCCAATGGTAACTTCTGTTTTGTCACAGAATTAGTTTTTTTAAGTGTATAAAAAAAATTAGTTTTTTAGTATTTTAAAATAAGTAAGTGAAAGGAATTTTATTTTAATTTACATAAAAATAATTTTAGAATTATACGTATATATGAACACCATATTAAATTCGTAGAATAATTATTTTTAAGCATAAAACATATAAAAATGAAAAATAATTACCTTATTTATTTCATTATCATCGATAGCATATTTTGTATCAAAAAATAACATTTAATATTTTGAGATATTAAATATTAAATTTAAACAAAAAAGTTACATTCTTTGTTGATAAGAAAATTGCCATTGAAAGTTTTCTTTTTAGCGTCTGCAAGTTAAAAATCATGCCCACTTGGATGCGAATCTTTTTTAATCCACACAGTAGGTGGCCGCCCACTTTTTTAAATTTTTTTTAAAAATTAAAATTATTTATAAAAAATATGTGAACAGCTTTTAATCATAATGTAAACATAATTAATATTAGATGTTTGTTGATATTTTGATTTATGTTTTATATTTAATTTGAATTCAATCTTATAAATTATAAGTTAAAGTATATTTTTATTCATTTATATGTTTGCGTCAGATTTCATTTTAGTCCTTTAAATTTAAAAGTTACACTTTTAGTCCCTCAAATTTAACGTCGTTAGTCTCTCTTAACGCCGTTACACTTTCAGGACTAAAAATATTTTATATATATAAGTTGTATTATTTAAAATTTGAGTTAAATATTTTATATTCAAATTGTGATGTATTTTTATAAACTAAATTAGTGAAAAACAATATTTAATTTTAGATATTAAAAAATAAAAAAGATATGTCAAGTCCAAATTGAAAAAAATATTATTGGTAAAAAAATCGAAAAAAATAAACAAGATAGCCTAACAATCCACCATGATGAGTTAGGTTGGATAAATCTTAGCTCACTAATATATATGTGCGTATTGAAACCATAATCGGCAGGCTGGCTCACTTTATCATCTCTAGCTGAAAAGTTTGACTTTAAGCAGTGATGAAAAGAGTTGCCTCTGAAAGTCTTACCTTCAGTGATGATTGAAAAAAGTTGCTTATAAAGTAGTTTCTTTTAGTGACAAACCAACTATACGGACACTGTATAACTTGGCAGCCTTTAAGGCATTTGATTCAGATCAGCTCTTAAAATTATCTTCCAAACTAGCGATCAATCTCCATGACAGAAATCAGATTCTCATATGAACACAGTGATAGCCCCAAAGCATGATAAAATGCACAGCTTGTCCTTTGATGTGGGTATGTCTGCATTCTTGCGCAGAATCCAAGTTTTAGCCTTCTTCCCCATATTCAACCAATCAGAACTGTTGTAAAAAATGATTGTGTGTCAAATAAAGAAAGTCTCACATTGCTTTGGTAAGAGGAAGATGAAGGTATATAAGTTATCCTATAGTTGTGGTGGGTTAAAAGGACTAAAAGGAATGTGGGTTTTTTGCACACAATAGATCATCAAAAGGCAAATACAGTTGAAAATTGACGATTTGCCCCCAGTGAGTGCGATAAATGCGGTGACGGGCTCTTTTCCAAAAATTTATGCTGCCTGATCTCTCACTCTCTCTGTCTCTTGTCTTCTGCTGAGCTCCTTGCTTCTGCCAGTAATCTCCGGTGTTGTTTATGTGTTTCATATTAGCAGTTCAGATGGGGTCACATATTGTTAAAGTTGGCAAACTATTTCCAGAGACCAGCAAGTCTGCCATAACCTTATAGTATATAGTAGCATGAAAGCTCTTCTATAAGTTGAAGGTTGTGGGTTCGATCCAAATATAACCTCAAACCACTAGTGATTGTCCCTCTAATTAAAAAAACATCAATTATGCAAGTAATGTGTAACTAGGCAACTTGCAGGACATCATATCAGTTCTTTGAATTATCTTCCAAACTAAGGATCAATTTCTCTGACATAAATCCTGAGATTGCCAAAACCACCTTCGATGGTTCCATTACATGAAAAAAATGCAAAATATATCCTCTGGTGATGGGCATGACTGTGTTCTGCAGAATTAATCCAAGTTCATTTGCCTTCTTCCCCAGATTCAACTAAACATAGAACTTTTGTGGCCTCATATATAAAACCATCTTTCTTTGCAGTATAACTCTTGTATTTTCAAACACATGCTCTCAGATGGTAGCACATCATCTTCCTCATCATGCTTGAAGATGCCTTCACTCTTCATTTCCATTACAAAGTCTTGCTACTACTGAAGTTGATAAATGTGCAGTGGTAATGCTACCATCTGCAATTACTCTTTAAACACAAGTAATATGAATTAAACGTGTCATTATCCTTTTCAACTCAAATGTTCAAACAACTAAGTGAAGAGCCATAAATAGTTGGAAAAATTACGACAAATCCCAGCCCATTTGAAAATGGAGGAATGGTCCATAGGAAAAGGTGAAGGAATTGATCAGGTTTTTAATGGAAATAAGTAACACATCTTTCTTTAATTTGCCTGCAATATATCTTATGTATGTGCAATCCATCTTCCTTAATTTCAAACTCATCCTCGTCATGCAACGCATCTTCCATTTGTACAACTTATCTTCCTTTGAGGATTGGCTTGCAACATGAGGAAAATCTTCTTAGCAAAAAAAATCACGTTTATGATTATTGTCTCCCAAATTAGTGGGAGTAACTGTAATACGAAGCTAACAACATGCTTCTTCAAACTAATGGCATAAGCTAATTTTTCAACGTAATTTACTGTCTAAGTTAAGAACATGAGAAGACTTTTATCAGCATATTACAAACTAGATTGAGGCACATTGATAGAATCTCAAGACATGTGTTTCTCCTTTGACTTTTTTCTACCCAATTATCTTGATTACAAGTTTCTTTTTTTTTTTTTAATGATTGCTTGAGAAATATATGATTGCATTATACTCAATGCCTATGGTTTCTTACACAAATAGCATCATATATGATTTCTAACCCATCTTATAGATGTTTTTATTTCATGGTGAATATGGCTATATGTGACTATGCTTTGACCCTCCCCTTTCTTTCTTCATCCCTGTGAGAACTAAGAGGTACCTCCTTCTCTTTGAATTATCACATGGCTTACTTTATCTTGATCCATTTTTCTGAATGATATGACTAGCATGCAACAAATTTTGAAATAAAAATAAATAAAGGAAACTCTTTTTTTTTTTTTAAAAAAAAGGAACAAAATTTTGAAGTGATTTTACGGCGTATGAGGTTTTTGGAACCTCCCACGGTGAAATTGATTAATCTTCCGTGTTAGGTTATATGAACTTTCTTACGAACTTTAATCTAAAACGTCATTAAGAAAACATTTTTCCTTTAAAAAAAATAATAAAATGGTTTTATAGAATAGGTCCAAAAAAAATAAATGGTATGAAGCTAATTTCAAATGGAATGACAAGTAGAAATTAAATGTATAAACAAGTATTATGCTTAGAGATTATAGGTAGTAGATATTTAAAACATAAGACCCACTACCAGAAAAATGTCATTTAGCGACGGATTTTTGGCTATTTTCTATCGCTAAAATGAGAGCCAGTATTATTTTTCATCGCTAATTGAAAATTTTCTAATGGAAAATAGTCATTCAGTAATGGATTTTTTCATCGTTAAATGATATTTTTCTGATAGTGACCCAATGCTTTGTATTCTAGTGGTATGGTATATCCTAAATAGGAAGTTACGGGTTCCATCCGGCCGTTTTAATCTCAAGCCCCCTTTAAATAAAAAAAGATATTCAAAACATAGGGACAGTGGAAATCAAGGGGAGAGACCATAGAAAGTTAAAAGCAATATGTTATAGAGCTTAGGATATAAAGGCTTCGTTTGGTTGAATGGAATGCTTTTGAAATGTTGTAGTTGAGAGAACTTCTCTCCGGTATTATGGTCTTATTGGCAGTGTTTTGGTATTATCAACAAAGTCAATCAAAAATTATTATTAAATAATGAGTGTTGCTAAAAAAAAAATATACTCCATGTAGGAGCACTTAACCCATATTTTGCTCAGTTAATTTTTTTAAGTTTTTTTGTAATTTTATAAATTTTGAGCATGTTCAAAAAAGGTCCTTATTGTCAGACTGCATTATACCAAAATGCATTGCGTGTGTTTGGGAATCTATTGGGAGAAAGGATTTTACAGCATCCGAGGTGGTTTTACAGATTTCGAGATGGTTTTTATGGATTTCGAGATTTTGACAGACTTCGAAATGATTTTATCTTGACTTACGTGTATCGTTTGGGAAACAATGTTCCCAAACAAGCACATTATAAGTTTAATGTTTATTTAAACATAAATGTATTTTATTAAATATAATAAGGCTAAAGTATACTTTTAGTCATTTATATTTGCGTCAGGTTTCACTTTAGTCCTTTAAGTTTAAAAAATGCACTTTCAGTTCCTCAAACATAACGACGTTAGTCTCTCTTAACGGAAATTGCTGATTCATCAAACTTAAGGCTATTATTTTAAATCTTTTTATTTTACACAGTTTAAAACATCAAATTTATTGTATTATTAAATTAAAATTAAAATATGCTTTGTTAACGTTTTATTGCACAATCATCAATTAAATTTTATAAGTCAGCAATTCTGTTAAAAAAAATTAACGGCGTTAAGTTTGAGAAATTGAAAGTGCATTTTTTAAACATAAATGACTAAAATAAATTTAACATAGATTTATATAGTTTAACCAATGCTTTCAAAGCGCACACTTAATTATTTATATAAAATTTAAAAAAATGGCCGTTGAAGAGTGAGTAAAAGGTGGAAAAAGGCGGCATGAGTAACGGAAAAAAAGGGAATTTTTGCGCATTCTCTGATTTGTTGGGCTCTACGTTCCCACTCTCACCTCACCAGTCATGTCATGTCTCTCCTCTCCTTGCCTTTCACATCCCCCTTCTCACACGCATCATTTTCTGATTAAAAAATTTAATTACATTATTTAATAATTAACACTTTCTATATTTATTATTTTACTGTAAATTGATTAGTGTGCTTTATAAATCAAAATACAATTTAACTATATGTATAAATAAATATTTTTAAATATTGTGTTTATTTTTATTTAATGTAGGACTTTTACTGAATTATTTATTTTAAGTAGAATTTTTTGTGTGCTTCAATCTTATTTTTCAGGGGGAAAAGCAAATCCCATGTTAGTTTTTTCCGGTATCGTCTCTCTCTCTCTCTCTAGAAACTATTTTGTTGACTTGAAACCCCCGGGGGGAGAAAAAGCAACTTCCTAGGTTCATCATTTGCCTCCTGCTCCGTTCGTAATTGATGACTCCCTTTCACGTTTATTTCCACTTTCCTCTTCTGGTTCGGTCATTCACTAATCACAACTCACAAGAGACTTTCTTCAAACCTCCAAAGCTATCCTTTTGTTTTTTCTTTTCTTCTGAGTTCTGATTCTGATTCCATTCTTCTTTAGCATCATTCGTGGTTATTGTAGTTACCCATGGGAGGAGCTTACTGCTGTGACCTCGAAGTGGACGTCAATGGCGAAGCAACTTTCATGGTGAACAAGGTGATTCCTCCTCCTCCTCCTCCTCCTCCTTTGATTTCGTCGTTTTTTCATTAGAATGCCTTCTGGGTGTTTGTTCTTTGTTCTGAGTTAATGAAATAGTCCATTTTGTCACTGAGTTGCAACACTGATTCCGGAAATTGTCTGTAGTTGCTTTTCCTTCTTTCTAACTTGATGACTACACACAGAACAGTTCTTAGGTTCATTTATTGCATCTGAAGTAGGTGTGACTTCTAGAAAACTAATGAAAATTCCTAGGTTTGTATTTTGGGAAGTGAGATCTGTTGATTCATGAATTTGTTTTTTCATTGCTTGTTTCTTTACATGGGTTTTATTGCTAATTCCAATATCACAGGATGTACTTGATGTTCCCCTGTTATGGTGGGTGCTATTCTCTTATTAGCCATGGAAGTTAGGTGTTAGTTAAAGGGCTCCAATTTGCCTCTCTAATGCCCAACCTTTCTGTTCCCACTTTTTTTATTATTAAATTTGATATAAAATGAGTGAAATTTTAATATAAAATGGTGCTAATTTGAATTTTTTAATATTTTTTAAAGAAAAATAAAATTGATCATTTTTTTAAAAAAATCGTAAATATTTTAGAACTCCGCAATTTTATGTTTATAGGAGGGTTTTATGTACAATTTAATAAGAAAAAATAAAAAAAATGGGACGGTTGAACATTTAAAGACACATTTGGCCAGGCGTTCTACCCCATAAATAACTTTTGGCGATGAAAAAGTACAGTGACAGCTTCTAACGTGCCCTAGGCCATCAGAGAGAGGCACGTTAGAGGCCCCTAACTCGCAAGCAAGCTATCTGCTACATGTTTCTTTCACACTCTGAGGCTCTTGCTTTATTTTTTACAGAAACTCTTATTCTGTTTTGGTTGAGTGCTTTTTTCTGGCCATCTAACCTTCATATGAAACCACTTTGCAGAATGTTCTTTCTTCCTTCTCCAGTAAATGTAGCAACTTATTTGGTAATTTCATGGGTAAAAATGAGGTCCTTAAAGTTATCTTCAATGACTTCCCAGGAGGAGCACATGGTTTTGAGCTGATTCTACGATTCTGCTACAGTAATACCAAAATGATGATTACACCTTCCAACATAGTCCTCCTTTATTGTGCTGCTCACTTCATGGAGATGCATTGTGATGATCCTTCTTCTGGAACACCAAGTGTGATATCCCAAATTGAAAAATTCCTTGAAGAAGGGATTCATTTATGGACTTGGTTTGAGCTCCTTGAAACATTAAGGCAGTGCCAAGAATGCTCAATTGCTTCGAAAAGTTACTCCACAATTCTGGACAGAATCTTAGATCACCTTATAGAGAGGCTTGTGATTTTGCCAAGCATTTCTAGCCCATATACTTGTTCTTCTAATAGATCTAGTTTCCAGTTTTCCTGTGAAACTAGCAGCAACAATAGCTGGAGAAATAACTGCTCTGGTCCTCCTTCTTGGTGGTTTGAACATCTTCTGTTCTTGAAGGTTGGTTTGATTGAAAAAGTAGTAATGAGAATGATTTCTCATGATTTTGATCATGCTCTAGTCTCTAAGTTTCTATTTTATTACCACAAATTAAGTTGTACTGGTGCTGCAAAATCAAAGAAGAGTACTGAGATAACTGAGGTTGTGATCAATCTGCTTTCGTTGGTTGATAAGAGGTCTCTTTCTTTCAAGGACTTGTTCGGTCTCTATGGAACCGGTTTCAGGTTGAGAATATTAAGTTCTTGCAGCAGAAGCAAAATAGAAAGTCTTGTAGGTCCCCTGCTGGATCATGGAACAATAGATCATCTGCTTCTTCCACCTCCAAAAGGGATGATGAATCATGCATTTGATGTTGACTTCGTGCTGAGGATTGCCAGAGTATTCATTGAGGATGGCGACTTTGGGATATCTTTGGGTAAACTTAAAAGAGTGGGGAAAATGATGGACTCATTTCTGATGGAAGTTGCTCCAGATCGCCATGTTCAACCTTCTGAATTCGCAGAATTAATTACAGTTCTCCCAGATGCTGCAAGAGAATCTCATGATCAGTTATACCTAGCCATGGATATTTATCTTAAGGTAAGCTGTCATTTTTGCTTGGTCATATGTACTTTGATGCAATTTGCAACATTGTTTCTATACACAGAAGGGGAAAAAACTTGCAATAGAGTGATTGTTAGAAATTAAATAGGTATCGGTAACCAGAAAACACTACGATTAAGGTAAAGTATAATTGATGGAGGCATATGTGGATCCTTTGTCCAATGAGTCCATTATATGGTTAGGCAAGGATAAAACTGATGGAGGCATATGTGGATACTTTGTCCAAAGCACATGATTAAAAAGCGTAATTTGGGAAAAATTATGAGCATTTGTTATAAATAACTAACATAGATAACTTCTTTTTGATCTACTAAAATTAATGATATAACTTTTATATCAAGGATTAAAGATAGTTAGTCATGGTGTTCACAAGTCACAAATGGTTTAGCTCATTCTCCAGACTTTGTGCAACACATGGGAAAACGTGTCTAGTTGTTCTAGTTGTTTATCAATTTCCTTTCATATTTGAGGGTTTCATTGATATTTATATATATTTATATATAATGTCCACAGGTTCATGTAGAGCTAACGGAAAAGGAAAAGATGAGTATCTGCTGTGCACTGAATCATGAGAAGCTGTCAGCTGAACTTTTGAGGAATCTTACAAGAAACTTGGCATTTCCTGCAGAAGCAAAGCCCAGAAGTCATGCTCATACACAAAGCAGAATAAAACTCTTACTCCAAGAGAATGATCATCTGAAATACTTTCTTGATTCAGTGTTTCGCAAAAGCTTTAAGAACTGCACTGATGCTAAAGTAGAGGATGCTGGAAACGGAACTGCAGATTATGATGATGATGAGTTGAAACCTAAGGAGGATTTGCAAGTAATGCAGAGTGTGATGAAGTCTGGATCTCAGATCATGAACAATGCTAGATTCTTACCAAAACTCTGTTCAAGATGATTGGTTTGAACTTTGACACTGAGGCCTTTTCTTTCATTTTTGGGTTAATACAGTCTTTCGTTTCTCAAACGTACTATCGTTTTGGTTTTAATTTCTCAAGTTTAAATCAATGGTTTTGGTCCTTAAAGAGGGAAAATGATCTAAATTTTTATTTAATTATAAGGATCTATGTTTTAAATAGATTGAAATTGAGAGACCAAAATCAAAATGAGGGTAAACTTAAAGGATCAAAGATTGTATTGACCTTTCTTTCTTTTTCTTTTTTTCTTTTGGAATACTAGGTCATAGTCAAAACCATGAAAGAGAAATCAAAATTAGGTTAGGTCAGAAAGAAAAGGCAAAAAAAAAAAATCAAGAAGATTGATAATCCAAGCATGGATGATTGAACTTTGCATGATCAAGAGAGGTTTGTTGTGTTTGTGCAGTGTGGTTTTCCTTGAATTTGGATCTTTTAGAGTGATGTTGCAAGTAATGAAGAGAAAGACAGAGATGAAGAGATGAACTCCATTTTTATGGAACCCCTGTTGTTACAAGTGGGACTCATCATTCAATATATATACTCTGTGCAACTTCTTCACCTCAAGTCATATGGCATTATGTAAAAGTTATGCAATTCTTGTGTAGACGTTATGAAAAATTCCTAGCATAGTTTTACGTTTGAAAGCGACGATGGATTTAAAGCTCAGCAATTGATGCTCACCAATATACTTTCAAGGAGTTGAGTTCCTAATGAATCTAAGTCCATTTTAATAAAAATAATTTAAATCGCAGTTATTTATGTATAAGTATTTATAAATATACCACTTAATATTATTTGCATATATGTAATATTGCTCCACTTTTGTTTTTAAATTACCAAGGGTATCTCCAAGCTATTTTAAGCTTTAAAACTAAGTAGGTTGGGGTTTAAGTAACTGTGTAAGAGTTAACAAAATGCCTCCCATTGTTACCAACAGTCTAGACTACTCGACTGTTCTCCAGCGCTCTAGCTGCTTTTTTTTTTTTTTCTTTTTTGCTTTTTTAACGAAGATAGTCAATTCTTTTTTAATTAGAGTAGGTACTAATGCTCTAAGCTGCAAATGCAATCGAACATGACCTGTTTATAAAGATGCTTGCTGTTACCATTCTGCATTTATAGATCAAATGGCAAGGAATTGCTGTAGTTTGACCGCTGGCTTTGTGTTTGAGTTTTGGTTATACAACCCAGGAGATTAAGTTTTGGGTATACAATACAACCTAGGAAATTACCAGGGGTCAGTCAAGTGCCTCCCATTAGGGGTTAAACGCTGCGTTTTGTGCTGCTGCCGGCGGCCGGAGAAACCGAGAAAGCCAAACCATACCTAATTTTTCCTTCCATTCTCAGTTGCGCAAGGATTCAGCTGTCTCTATCAAACTTTCTGGACCACGTTACGTGTGACGATGTCATGTGAACATATACTAAGCTATGCCGCGGCATTACAATAAGCCTGCGACCTCTCGTGCTTCTAAGGGGGTCTTACGTCAAAGGACAGTTTAAAGTGTAGTCTCATAGGCTTGGGATTCAAAGGGGGTCTTACGTCAGACGAACTTTGGAATTCTCATTTCTTTGAGGTTTGGAAATTCTCATAGGTTTTGGGATTCGTGAGTGTAATCTATCAGCCAAAGTCCTTGCTTTGCTAGGTTTGTGTTGGTAATGGATCCTTTTGCTAATGTCTTCGACAAATTGAAAGGTTTTACTAAATCAAGCCATGAATACTTCACCGGCCTCATCCCTGACCATGCCCACCGCCGAAACTCTGCTTCTCGCAATCCGGTATGTTTCCCACTTCAACCCATCATCATGTCTGATTCTATTATTCCACGCGTATTCTTCTTGAAACACAATGTAGTTCTAGGCGGTGCTGTTCGTTGCATTTTGAATAATGGCCATTCTCATTTCTTTGTTGCTGGAAAAAAGGATTTTCCACTGGTGTTTTATTGAGTAATAAGCTTCGTTCAGCGACTTTTAATCACGTAGGTTGCGTTGCAAAATTGGATGATTCTGAAGTGAGGGATAGGCATTGTGCGGCATGCTTTGATTTTTGGCATCATTTTTAATGCCAAGCTTGAAATGGATGGTGCACAATCTTACCCCTATTTTCTTGATTTCGATGGACATAATTGTTTTTTATCTGATGTTCTACTTGTTTCGTGAGTTCCTTCATTCTTATTCTTTTTTTAATTTTGTTGATATATGTTTCAGTCATTGAGTCTTTAGTATTTATTATGATCTCAGAAAATGTAGACCACATTTTTTACGCTCATTACAAGAAGATTCCAAACTCAAAACTTGAGAAATCTTTGGAGCTTGGTGTTCTCTTGTTTTTCAAATTTGTTTGTAATGTCAATATAGATTTTTGTTCGCTGTTGTGTATATCATAGATGAACTGGGTGTTCCTTAGTTAATGGTTTCTTTGTGGTATGTTTGACAAATGTGTACACGATAATAATTTCAGATTGAAATCCTAAAACGTTTACAGAGAAGCCTTTTCGGATCTCATGAAACTTAGGGAAAGACAAGACAAGGTTGGAAGAGTCCTTTCCTTCTATAAGCCCTCCGCAGGAGGTCCGTTTCAAGAAGCTACCACCCATGCAAGGGAACAGGTGGATCTTTTTGGAGCTTTATTGATGAGGGATAGTATTGATGAGGAGAATGTAGATGTAATAAATAGAGCTGAAATTAGGACTGGAGTTGATTCAAGGTTAATTTTTGAAACAAACATCAGGCATAAGGATACTCTTGTTGCAGAGTTTGTGGCCAGTCAGAATGGTAAGGATCGTGACACTGATGTCCTGGGAAGCCCGCTTTCTCTGCGAAACTCTGTTATATGGGAAAAGTTAGTGATTGGTTATCTGTGATGGCTATCCCTATGGGAGCTCAATGCAAAGATGTTGCAGTTGCTTCTAAATATTTTTGCCAGGTACTACAGATTCTTGTTTGTTTCTTTCCTGTGACTACTTAGTAATGTGCACATTGAGAACTTGTTTTGTTATACTGGAATGAAAATTTTTATGATGTCCCCAATCCAAGCCTTTAATTGCCTGTTCTTCTCCCTAAAATTTGGGTAGAATATTACTTATTGCAAGTTCTGAAAACATTGAAACGGCATATGATGATTTTACCAAAAAAAAAAAAATACATATATATATATATATATATATATATATATATATTTAGCCTTTCCCGGGAAAGCTTTAGAATTTGCACCCATTAAGTTGTTTGGTTCTTGTACTTGGATGACAACAGTTTTCATTATTCCAAGGTTATGTTATGCATCTAAATAAATAGATGGTTTACTATGTCTTTTGCTTAAATTTAATGTGGAGTCACCAATGTCTGAGCTTTAAGTGCATTTCCCTTTGCAATGTATATGACTTTAAAATCATACATTTTCCTCCTGATTTGTCTTCTTTACCTCCCTCTATGTATTGAACAATTGCTTAGAGTGAAAGCATATTCATTCGAAAAAAATGATATGTCTATAAGTCCCTTTTTATTTTTATTTGGTTTTGGCTATCACTTGTTTATAGGGTCCTAATTGCATCATGTGTTTCTGTGCATCAAGCACGGAAAGGGCCTTACAGACGTTTCCTCTACCGGACCACCGCTGCTGAATCTGCAGAATGGTAGTGCCATCAGCATGATGGTGAGAAAATCAAATATTGTTGCTTCATTGGCTCAGTTTGTATCAGGACTAGGAATATCATTAGGTTCTAATGCAAGTGAGAAATGGTACAGCACTTTCTCTGAACTTTCATATCATTTACCTAGAGGAACGAAGCTGTCTGTTATGGGTGTCTACCAAGTTCCTCTTTCATCAACTGAACTTTCAAAACTTGGACCTCTCACAATTCCAATACTCACATCAAAACCAGAAGTACCTGAAACTGTCTATGAAGCACTTTCATGGTCGGAAACAAGGACACGTTCTGCCACTCGGTCTGTCGCCCTCACGCTGGAATCAGAACTTGATGATATCCCAAAGATTGGAGGTTGGGTTGAGATGAATAGATCAAATCTTCAGTGGGGCATCAGTATGTCTGATGTATCAGAAGATTCATTTGGCTGGGGAATGAATCTCAATGGGATGATTGGAGATTCAGCAACAGGGGATCTCTTTCAGGCTGAATCCCATCTGAAATTTAACTTGGGTGATAAATTCTGCTTGAAGCCAGGTCTTGCTTATGTGACTGATGGGAATTCTAAAATATTTGGTTTGATGCTACGCTCTAGTTGGTCCTTCTGATCATTTAAATTCAATTGAGTTACCTTGTCATGTACTTTTTCTTTAGATGCTCATTATTTTTTATCTACGTATATAACCCAAATCATTTTACTGTATACTTTTAAAGTTAACTATACAATATAATTTATCTTATTATATACTATGCCTAATAAGCGCATGTGAGAGAATTCATCATAAAATTATCAAACATTAGACAATTTAATTTACGATGTTATACATCAAATTGCTCAAGTATCTTTAAGTGTAGGATTGTAATCCTTTGTACATGTGCCCTTTCAGGTTGGGAAAAATCTTGCAATAATTTAGTTGGACTGGTGTATCGGTCAATTCTTATTAATGAGTCTTGTTTATGTGCATATTTGGATTTTGGGGGTAAAATAATACGAAAAAGATATTGTGAATAGAGACCAGGTATGAGGAAGTTGTCGGAGAGTTAGTTTAGATCAGGAAGTTTTAAAAGGAGGCATTTTATCCTCAAAGTTAAAAATGTTAACATTGACCGTTGAAATTTACTAATTTATCCATTGAGGGTGTCTATCAAACATTTTCAATGGTGGGGTGAAAATGTCCAATTTTAAAATTTCAAGTCCAAAATGGCCCATTGACAGTTTCTGTATGCTCAGTGGCAATTTATAAAAACTTTCAAGTTATTTTTGTCCATTTAACCTATATATCTTTGGGTTACCGTGCAATTAGCAATAAAGTTTTTCGTTAAAAGTGTCTGACCCAATTAAATTTTGAATGGTGTAAAAGCAGATATAATATTTTAAAAACTATGCAATTTAGCAACTCCGTTAAATTAGTTCAAACATTCTTTTCTCTTTTAGGTGAAACCTACTTATTCTTCCTCTAGCTTTGTAACGGCCGTTTAGATTAATTTGACAAGTTGCTAAAACTGCACCATTTTAAAAATGTTGTGTATACTTTTGCACCTTTTAAAATTTAATTATGTTAGACTTTTTGGGGAAAATCTCCATTGCTAAAATTGCACTTAAATCCTAGTATAAACAACAATAGTATCAGCTCACTTGTCTTGAAGGCTTCATAGCACAAATGTCATTGATTCTGAACTCAAAAGGATCTTCTTTTTTTTTTTTCAGAGAGAAATTGATGGATTGAGAAGAATAGAAGCAGAGGTCTTTCACTGACAATTCCAATCCTTAAGAAGAAAAATACTGAATCATTCAGTTAACAACAAGTGCCAGTTCAAGATTGGAGTTTTTTTTTTAACCAAAGTTTAGGAGAGGAGTTAGATAAACATGACTAATGAGTCTAATTTTAAAAATTGTTATTGTTTGGTTAATTGTGATTTCTATTGAGAAAATTAATTTGGATGAAGAGAAAATCAATGAAGGACGAAAGACAAATAGGAGGGAAAAAAACTTGGAGAGAAAAATGCACACCAGATTGTTATTTTTTTTTCATTTTCCCAATAAATAAACAACTTGGAGAAACTGAAAATAGAAGTATGAAATTAAACTGCAATATGCAAGAAAGCAGTAACTGTTTTGAGAAATAACATTTTTTAAATAATTTTATTTTTTAACACCAAAGTATTTAATTTTAAATTACTTGATGATCTTAATTTTAATATAATTTTTATTATGATGTTTAATTTAATTTAAAACATGATATACTTTGATATCATAATAAGGGTATTTTAGTCATTTAGATATTTACTCATTTTCTCTAAAGCCAAATCTTTGTTTTCACTTTTCCATTTGGATTTGAGACTAATGGAGGAACATAAATAATTTGTTCTTGGTAGCATAACACGTATTTCAAGATCATATTGTGCCTATTTGGGAGAGCGTTTTAGCCCCCAAATGCACGTTCAATAGTGTTTTTTATGTAAATCTAGATAATCTCCTTTATATATTTACCTCGTAAATCGTAAAAGCACTTCTCTACTGCTTTTCCAAACAGGCACATTATCCCAGCCTATGGCAACAGGTTGATGATAGAAAATGGTTTTTTTAAAATGAATTGATTTTGTTTAATTATTGTTTACCAAAATCATCTTACATGATTTAAACAAAATATTTTTCTATACAATTATCTTTAAGAGTATGGTTTTTTTGTGCAAATTTCAGTAAGGAATCAAATCGATAAAAATGGATTGAGCCATCAACAATAAATGAAAAATGGATATAAACTACATGGTATAACACAAGACAAACATATGAAATTTTAATGATATGATTGTAAAAAGTACAACAATGATAGATGATAGAGTGATAGAGTGTAGGAGAGGGAGAGTTCTAAGTGCTAGAATCCATTTTTCTTCTTATGAATACACTAGAAAATAGGGTAGAAATAAATAGATGGTCTACAACCTTCGTCGTCCGTTTGCTCTGTCTAACAACCCCCAAAGATCTAAGAGTAGTGGTCACTAGATCTCCGATGTAATTGCCTAGTCTGTTATTCGGGGAGATGCGGGTGATGGATTTGAGCTCCTGAAGAGACTTTACATGTCCTCTTAGAATCTAACCATCAAACTTCTAGATGGATCACGTCTTTGCTTGGGCTTGTGGATTGGACCTTGGACTAAAAGATAGAGAAAATTCCCTGATAATTAATTGATGCTTGATTCAGGTAAATTGACAAAATAACACTTACGGTTTAAATGTTATTTAATATTTAGATATTTCATAAATAATTATTTAATTGTAATTATTTCAATAATTAGTTAAATATAATTATTTAAAATATTTAAAGGCCTAAAATATTTGATTTTAAAGTAAGGAAAAATAGCTCATGAATTCTAATATTTTATAAAATTGTTCCCAAGATAAAGACAGAACCAGTTTGCTGGAACGGAAAGAAAATGCCCCAAAATCCTCAGAATTGGGATTTTCAGAAGAAAATTTATTTAGAGAATTTTTAAAAGAGTTTGAGGTGGAGAAAAATTTGAGAACTATATCTAATTAAATGGAAATTTTTAAAGGCATTACACTGAGCATGTGATCAGAGAGTTCCCGGAACACTTTTGCTTAGCCAATAAGCAAAACAAAAGTAAATAAACCTTAGGATGACATAAGCCACATGGACATTTGTCAAGATCACACTCTTGATGCATAGGATTTGTCCATTTGAAAAGGGATTAAATAGTCTAAGGACCAAATTGCAAATCAAGAGGTGATAAATACCCTTCCCCTCCTCACAATTTCGTGCAAGATGATGTTGTGAAGGGAAACTCTTGCAAAGTTAATTTTAGAGAGAGGGAGGAAGAGAGAGAAAGTGATCAATGTGCCTAATCAAGGATTAAGAATAAGATTAAGGTTAGTTTAACCTATTTCAATTTCTAATCACCTTGATCAGTGATTAATTAGCTTATAATTAGTAATGTATTAAGGATGGAATAATGATGGATTAAAGTTTAGTTGTAACACCATAAATTTTTAATCAAAATGCTTAATGAAATTTTTGCCAGATATAAACAAAGAGGATTTCCAACATCAATTGTTTAAAACATATCATCAATCCAGTCAAAATACATGTCATTAATAGCAATACAGATCTTCCCAAAATATAAGAGTAAATGAAAATAAAATGCGAAAGTCTTAGAGTCATGACAATTTAAAAATAAAGCATGCGCTTTAAAAGCATAAGGGAGACAATAAGGCTCATTCCATAGGTGTCTTCCGTTGCTGCCTACTAGAACAATCACATGAAAAATGTTAATATAACGGGGTGAGATTCCACACCCTAGTAACTACTTTAAGTTTCTACTTACCATCATCTGAGCTGCATGAATCAGCTTTATACTTAAGGCATCCGCTACAACATTCGCCTTCCCAGGATGATACTTCAACTCGTAATCAAAATCCTTGAGAAACTCCATCTACCTCCGTTGCCACATATTAAGCTCTTTCTGGTTAAATAGGTACTTCAGACCCTTATGGTCACTAAAAACCTCAAATTGTGAACCATAGAGATGGTGTCTCCAAATCTTTAGTGCAAATACCACTGCCGCCAATTCCAGGTCATGAGTAGGGTAATCTCTTCATGTGGCCTCAATTGTCAAGAAGCATGAGAAATGACCATACCATTTTGCATTAGCACACATCCAAGTCCCTTTTTAGAAGCATCTGTATACAAAGTGAAAGTCTGGGTAGTATCTGGGATTACAAGCACCAGTGCCATAGTCAACTTAGTCTTTAAATTTTGAAAAGCTACTTCGCACTTGTCGTTCCATATATATGGCTAATCCTTCCTAGTTAATTTAGTCAATGGTATAGCTATTTGTGAAAAACCTTTAATAGATCTCCGGTAGTAGCTTGCCAATCCTAGAAAACTTCGTATCTGCGTGACACTTTGTGATCTCTCCCAATTCAACATTGCATCAATCTTGATGGGGTCCACTGATACTCCGTCAGCTGATACAACATGACCCAGAAATTTAACTTCTTTCAACCAGAACTCGCACTTAGACAGCTTTGAATATAACGTATGCTCTTTCAATACTTGTAACACCACTCTGAGATGCTCCTTATGTTCTTCCTCATCCTTAGAGTAAATGAGGATGTCATCAATTAAGACCACTACAAACTATATAAGTAGGACCTGAAGATCTTGTTCATGTAATATGTAAAGAATGCAGGAGCATTGGTTAGGCCAAATGGCATAAAGAGGAATTCATAATGGCCATATCTTGTTCTGAATGCAATTTGTAAGATGTCCTCAGCTTTGACCCTTAATTGGTGGTAGCATGATCTCAAATCAATCTTGGAAAACATAGATGCTCTGGTCAATTGGTCAAGTAGATCATCAATCCTAGGCAAAGGATACTTGTTCCTTATGGTTACCTTATTCAATTGGAGATAATCAATGCATAGCCTTAGACTTCCATCTTTCTTTTTCACAAAGAGTACATGCGGTCCTCAAGACGATACACTGGGTCTAATGAAACCCTTCTCTAATAGCTCTTCAATCTGCTTCTTCAATTCCGCTAATAATGAGGTGACATTCAGTAAGGAGTTACAATCATCAATCCAGCTAAAATACATGTGATTAATAGCAATCCAGATCTTCTCAAAATATAAGAGTAAATCAAAATAAAATGTGGAAGTCTTAGAGTCATGTCAATTTACAAATAAAGCATGCGCTTTAAAAGCACAAAGGAGCCAACAAGGATCATTCCATAGGTGCCTTCCCTTATGCCCACTAGAACAATCACCTGAAAAATGTTAATATAACGGGTTGAGATTCCACGCCCCAATAACTACTGAAAGTTTCTACCACACACAACCAGACGGCATATAATTTAAAAGGACGAACTGAATTACAAATACTTTTATATATGTAAAGATCATCATATAACCAATTTTCATATTCTTCATAGTTTGTAACTCACAATCATCATCACAAATCATGTGTAGTTATGCAATATGCAACCACCATTATAACATCGTCTATCCTCATTCTACTAACTGGAGTCATAGGCTAACACATAATCCAACGAAACTTATTCATGTAACTAGATTGTCTCAAGCTCACCAGTTTCTTAAGATATACCTAGCCAAAGGTATAGGGCTTAAGTCTGGACTATGGCTCCCATCCTTTAAAGAAAACTAAGGAGGCATCACATATCCCACAATTCCAATGCAATTCTAACCAAAGGAAAGGCATGGGTAAAGGGGCCCTACAAATTCCATCCACTATGCACCGAGTGATGACTTATCACATGGTAAAATCTCATCATACATATTTCTCCTCTATACTCCAACCCAATCACAAAGCAACCGCCATGACAATTATAAAAATTTTCATGCCAAAATATATATTGAAAACTTTAAATATTTGCATTGATTGATTTAGGCCAAAAATGCATAAAACACAGTTCAATCACAATTTAATCATACGTGGTTCACAAGTACATGGAAGAATATTCAGAGTTACCTGCTACTTTTTAGCTTACAGGTAGCACATAAAGGCACTTCAAGGTTCTCAATGAGAGTCTACAAAAATCACACATGACAATTTCTATCAATATACTAATTAACTTATTCTAAAAGTCATTTTAAAGATAATCTAAATACCTAAAACTACCCACTATTAGTCAAAGGCATACCTTTCCTCCTTTATTCATGAGAAAATATATT
>JANTPZ010121966.1:0-40327 GCA_025593235.1 Vachellia pachyceras | reverse complement strand
TGGAGGTATACTTCAATGACTGCTACCTTAACGTACATCCTACTATCATGATAGATGCGATACATGGTACTATGTTAGGAAAGCGGTTGACATATATCAAAATGATATATGAGCGAAAGGAAGATTACCTGATAAATACACAACTATGTTGGTGTCTGTGACATGTCCCTTATGATATCAACTTGGAGATTTCATAAGTGTTGATACCACACATACGAGAAAGATGATCTAAGTTTTATGTTGACTTGGGAGGGATTAGATTCATCAAAGTGAAAGTGTATTTTGGTTAAATCTAGGACATATGAGGCATAATAACCAGATTCAAGCTACATGAAGAAAGATTGTCTTGTGCTGGTCCTGTTAAAAGGATTTCTAGTACAAACAACTAAAAGACGTCATGCCCATGCGGTCACGGCAAAACACCTAGTATGAAAGGAAGAAGAGAGAAGGATAAGGCCCACGTCTCGTAATCCACCAAGTGTGAGTGGGAGATGTTAGGATATGGGCCACCCTTGATGGATTAGGCCCAAGTCCATGGGCTAGGTCAAATGCGTAAACCTAAACCCTAGCGGGAAGTTACAAGAGAAGTGTGTGGCTCCCCAAAGGCGGCAGAAATAACACACAGAGAAAACAAGTTTTCTCCCTTCCCTTTTCTCTTTCAGAGAATCCTCTCATCTCCTCTCCTCTTGCCTTCGGTGCTTTTGTTGTGTCTTGTGTTTGGATCCACTATTGTGATCCGAATTCCACGTGGGTATCTACAGATTCGTAATTCGACATCTCCAGGTACGCCCGAAATCCTTCAGTTCAAAATAAATTCGATGCTTTGGGATTAGTTTAAGCACTATTCTTCTCTTGGTAGAACCATTAAATATAGTTTTGTAGCATTAACTAGTTCTACACTTCATTACTACATTTATTGATAGTGATGTTTTGTTCATTCCTAGATGCCCTTCTAAAGGCGAACATTATTGTGGCGGGTCTGGGTTAGCTAAATGCTAACCTGATAAGGTGTGGGTTGATTTAGTTTGTGGGATTGGATGGGCTAACCTACTTTTTTTATTAAAAAAATGATATTTTGAAAGTTCTATTTTATTTTATTTTATTTTTGTAAAAAAAAAGAAAAAAGAAAACCCAAATCCCCAGTTTGAAGGGTAACATCTTGAGAGTCACTTTTGCCACATGAAGGTGAAGATCTTCCTAGTTTATTAGTTCACCTAGATACAATTTGTTTCTTTTCCTTCTTTGTTGAATTAGAATGATGAGGTTTTGACTAAATAAAATCAAGTTTCACATTTGCATGATTTCAACTGAATGGATGAGGGTATGAGAAATTGATTGTATTTATAAATTTTTACAAGTAAAATGTAATGTTTTAATTGGTAACTATATTTGTAATGTGAATAACAACATTTGTTAAGGCATTTATTGTTTCAATAACTGCATCGCTACTTGTACCAAGTTCTACATTTTGGGAAACTGAACTTCTATGTGGGGGAATTAATAGATATATCTTTAGTTAAATATGTTTAATTATTATAATAAATTATATTACAATAAATTATTAGAATTATAATGTATTATAATATAATTTATTACAATGATTTGATTTTAATGATCTTTTAACTTTTTTAATTAAGCATATCTAACTAAAAATATATTTATTATTTTCCCTAATGTGAAACTTGTTAAAAGTAACATAAATGACATTTTTAAAATATCAGTACTTTTATAAATGTTATCATTCGCAAAATACAAATGTAGTTAATGATTTAAAACATTATACTCTTATCTATTAAATTTAGCAAGTGTGAGCAACTTTCTACACCTTCACCTAATTAGTTAAATGTCACCAATGCAAAACTATCTAAAAGTAGTAATAGAAGAGTTATTCAAATGTCAATACCATTAGAAATATTGTCATCACGTTACAAGTATAGTTAACCATTAAAACATTACATTTTTACTTCTGAAAATTGACAAATGTAGTCAATTTCTCACAGCCTCACCTAATTAATTGAATTTTCACAAATGTAACTTGTTAGAAGTAGTAGTAGATAAGAGTTATTGAAATAATAAATACCTTTATAAATATTATCGTTCACGTTACAAGTATAACAATGGCTAAAACATTACATTCCTTTAAAAATTAACAAATGCAATCAATTTCACTCCATCACTTAATTAATTGAATTTCTCCAAATATAAAACTTGTTAACTATAATAGTGAAAGCTGTTATTGAAATATTAAATGTATTTACAAATGTTGTTATTTACATTACAAGAGCAGCCACTGAGTAGAACATTGCATTATTACATGTGTTATATATTATTAGGCATTATATTAAGAAAGAGATTAGGGGATCCAATGGTCACAAAATCTTTTGGGAACCAAGGTGGGGGTGGAATCAAGTCCCACCTTCACCAGCACCTTCGAAAAAAATTGGTGGCCCAAAAACACTGCTATCGATGCTCTAGTGGCGGCCCTTCGGTGAGTGTGACCTTTATCTTTTCTTTTAAATATGGCGACATTTTGTAAAAATACCAATATTTCATAATCCCAAATTGCTATCCTCTTCCCAATATATCCTTTTTTCTATTCACATGGTGACAAGACAAAGTAGGAATTATGGAATTCAAGTGATATTTTCTTTAAGTTAAAGTTATCTCTTTTCTATTATGTTATAATTATAAATGTCTAGTTAAATTCTTTTATTTTATCCCTGATAATTTTTAAATATTAGGTTTGCTTATTATCTACCATGAATAAACTTAAATATTTTTGAAGTGTTCTAAAACATGATAGGCACTTTTAAACTATTGTTAATTCTTTCTATTATGGTTAATGTTATTTCTGAATAAGTCTTTTATTATATAAACATGATAGGGTTTTTAAATGTTGGATTGAAATCTTTTTCTACTGTAGTAAACCTTTAACGAATTTTTTCATTTTCTACTATAATAGTCAACTAATGTGTTTAAATCGCCCAGTGTTTCAATGTTATAAGCAGCATGTGAGTTAACAAAGCCCCTATGCGGTTTAAAACAAGCTTATAGAGAACGGAATAAGAAATTGACACATGCTTTGATTTAGGTGGTTCTACCCAAAGCAAGAATAATTATTCACTTTCATTGTAAAAGAACACAGTTTATTTTTGGTATTTTGTTGGTAAATGTTGATGATTTGGTTGTGACATGGAACCATAAAGAATCCATCTGGGCTGCACAACAACATTTACATGGATAATTTAAAATAAAAGATCATGGCTTGATGAAATATTTTCTGGGTATCGAGGTTATTAGGTCCAGCAGTGGAAAATTTCTTAATCAGAAAAAAATTAACTTACAAACTTATGAGTGAAATGTTTGGCTGATGTTAATACACTTCCAAACCAAGATGCATGAGTTACTCCGATGGTCTTATTTAAAAAGTAGAGAGAAGACATTTTTAATCATATTTAAATGGTATCAAATTTTTCATATAAATGTTTAACTTTACCCTTCATTTATTACTGTGTTAATTATTAAATGAAGATAAAGTGAAAGTTGTTCAATTTTATTGTAGAGTTAATGAAATTTGATATTTTTCTTGATTTATGTGGAAGATGTCGAAAGTGAAATAAATATAACCAAAGGAGTAGAACATTAATTGGATTTGGAAGATTATATTATATTTAACAGTGCTAGGCCTTGCAGACTACGAGCCAGTTCACAAATTTTTCTAACGAGACTCGCATGGAGATTGTGTAGATAAATAACGATTTCAAAAGACTTCCAACGTTAAGAGCTCCCAATTATCAAGAAATAGATCGACATAAAGATAATAAAGAAAGAAAAGATCAATGCACTTCTAAAGAAAAGGGATGATATGGGCTGATAGACATGGGATTGATGAATGATGCCTTGGGTATAGTGGGGTGGAACATAATTGCAAAGCCGAACAACCTGTGTTCACAAGTGCTAAGAGGAAAACATGGGAGAAAATCGATATTAGAGATTGAATATGTCGTAAAAAGTAAAGATCCAGAATTCTGGAAAATTTTGGCATGACTATGGCCTCAACTGACAAGTTTCACAAGGTGGGAGGTTGGAAATGGAGGAAAAGTGAATTTTTGGCAGGAGTGCAGGGTGGAAAACGGTATAAAATTGAGTTATGTGCAGGGTGGAAAACGGAATAAAATTGAGTTATGTACAAAACAACTTGACGATGATGAGTTAGAATGCATAGTGAATAAGATGGTGAAGTTGAATGGGAAATGAGATATACAAAGATTGGAGGGATTATTATCGGATGAGGGAAGAAGCTCAATCGTTTTTAATAAGGTGGGATTCAAATCTGAATGACCAATAAGCAGTAGACATATGAAAATTTAAAAAAGGAGAAAGGAGAGAGGGATGGATTGTAGGAGAGAATATGGAAGTGGAAGGGGCCCAAAAGGGTCCCAAGTATTCGTGTGGCTAGCTGGGCATAACATATTGTTAACTGCTTAGAGAAGTAAAGTCGCAAATGCTATAAATGTAATGGAGAAGTTGAGACACTCATGCATGTTTTGGTAAGAGCTCGGGAAACCAAAATATGATTTTTACATATTACAGAACGTGGAATGGTTCAGATGGAATCTATAAAGGAAGGATGTGGAGAGAGCTATAAGTTTTGGTATAATGTGCTGGAAGTTGTGGAATTGAAGAAATAGATGCTTGTTTGAGAAAGGTTTTAGTCTACCTCAACAACAAAAAGGGTTGAAAATATATAAAGGAAGTTATGATGGTGAGCAAACCAGATGTGGAGTTTCCGGCCTGACAAGGTAGGAAATGTATATTAGTTAGAAGGCTTCTAAGGTGGATAGTTAAAGTTAAATGTTAATGGGACTTCAAAAGGATAAAGTAGATGGGCAGCCTATGGAACCTAACAAGAGGAAGGGATGGAAGAAGGGAAGTGTACTACTATTAAAGCAGAACTATAGAGTCATCACAGGTTTGTTTGTGGTTAGCAAAGTCTGGTATGAAACAATTAATTCTTGAAAATAATTCTGTAGCTGCTGTAAATATTTTAGACAAAGGTATAAAAGAACTTGAAGTAGGGCCAATTTTGTTGAAAATGGCCAAACTAGAAACAGGTAGAATTGATAGAAATAGGAGGTAAAGAAACGGTTGTGCCTATTGTTTAGCCTAATTTTGATTTAGAGGAGGCCTTGACAATGTTTATGAGGCCTCCCTAGATTTTACACAGGCATTTGTATAATGACTGTCATATTAGCACTCCTACGGATGATAATGATACAAGAGAAGGGCCATTGCCCTGTATTACTCATCAAATAAAAAAAACAAAGAAAGAAAGATAAGATCGTAGTAGAGAGAAAAAATTTGATTAGTCCAGACTTGTTCTACTAGGATATTAAAAGGGACTCTCAACGAACAAAATATCTCATTTACATATTGAGTATGCGGAAGTCAGATGGAAAACCTAAAGATTGTGCGAATTCTAACTACTCATTGAGCCACCCTGCTGAGTGATGGCGGGAATATACATTGTGAGGATGCATAAAACCCACTGAAGAACCTCCATATCCGGGTTGCAGTGGTGGGCCTCCATAACCGGGCTGCAGTTGCGGGCCTCCATATCCGGGCTGCGGCGGCGGGCCTCCATATCTGGGCTGCTGCGGCGGGCCTCCATATCCGGATTGCAGTAGCAGGTCTCCATATCCAGGTTGTGGTGGCACACGAAGATCAAAGTTGCCATTTCTACCGATTATTGGTGGTTCTGATCCTAAAGTCCTAGTCCTAACCTGGTTTGATTCATCCAGACGAGGTGCATATCGTTGCATAGTAGATGAATTTGGGTAAGATGACCTAGAAGCAGAACCAAGTTGACCATAGCCAGTTCCTATATGTCCAAAAGCAGGATCATCACCAGCTTGATACCTACTACTAATATAATCTTGATCCTGAATCCCATACACACGAATTTGTTGCCTAATATCTGTCTCCCTCGAATGCTGTTCATCACTTAAGTGGGATCTACAGTCGAACCTCCTGGGGCTGTCTACCAGAGGGCTATTATGACGCTCCCCAAAATTCCTAGCTCTAAACTCAAAATGGGAACGACCATGGCTTCGCCTATTTTGCATTTTTGTCCCATGACCAGAGTTTTTGAGCGCCATGTGTGAGCGAGAGGTGGACTCGCACTCATAATTCTCATTAGCATGAACATTGTCCTCATGTAGAGACACACACCGAAAACCTTCCTCTGCCGGTCTGTATCTCTTTTGATTGTGTTGATGGAGTTGCATCATTTCGTCATACGAATCATTTACTGCATGTTTGTCGGTTGATGAAACCACATTGTATTGTCTATCAGCATTCTCTGCAGTTTGCTTATCCCGCAAAGTCTTGTCGGACTTGCTTATGCTATGTTCTTGTACCACATGATTCCCATGGGACAATGTTTCTTCCTGACTCTCGTACCTTGAAGCCTGACCAACTTTAGGATCATCGTCTTGCTTAGGAAGGCCATCACCCACCATGAGATAGATACTTTGATCAGCAGGTGAAATTTCATCAAACCTGTCTTCTATCAATGCCTCATGTTGGCTAGGCACATGACCATGCTCCTGGGCTATTGCCTTGTGTTTATTAGTCCAATCTTGATGGCTCCAAAGGCGCAGTACAGGTGGCATCGCGTTCCATTGATCCATTTGTCTGTCATTAGTATCAAGTGATCCAGGCAGATAAAATGACTGGAGCGCAAGTACAGAAAAGGAATCAGAGTGCTGTCAGGCCACAGAAGAACATTTATTTATGAAAATTAACTAAGATTCACCACATGAATTTCTAAAAAATTATTGATTTACCTTTCCTGACATATAGTTCCAGTCCTCCCAAACAAGATCATAGGGAGGTCGTTTATTGTCTAGCCTGCAGAAAGGAGAAGAACTTGAGCAACAGAACAAAAGCGCTACTTGTCTTACCAAAAGTTTATTCAGGAGGAGAAAAGCTTTTTTTTTTTTTTTTTGTGGGGGGTGGTGTTGGAAGACATACCTTTCTGTTTCTCGTGGAGTAACAAGGATGAGCAGTTTTGGTTGAAACTGAAGAGCCTTATTGATAAAAATGTCAGCATCTTTTCCATGAGGCCCACCAAAGGGGGGATTTAGGCCCATAATCTGTTCAACAATAAAATGGAAAATATGAAAACAAAAAAATGTAAATGATCCTCATGAATTTACACATTAAACCATGTGATGCAAGAATTCTCACCAATCGTGAACCCTCAGGCAGCTCCTTCAGTTTGACATGCAGCCAATCCCTCATTTCAAAATGAAAATCATTCTGTTAAAGCAAACACACAAAATCATAAGAAAAACCTAAAGACAGATCCTAGATTTTATATCAGCATTCACCACAAACGAGCTAAAGCTCAAGCATTTTTTTTTTCACAAAACATCTTCCCCACAAACTATCTAAAAGCTTATAGCTTTCAAACTTCACATCAAACTATTAAGCAGCACTCACATTTGTTCATCAAATAATAAATGGATTTCACTGTGTCATATCAACAATCTTCTAGTCTTCAAAAATAGCAATGTCAATAAAAAGAGATGTGATCACTTTTTTGGAGACGGTGCTCATACTAAACGTATAGAAATGAAATTGAGCTACAATACCTAACTCATGCATCCACCCTATAGGTTTGAGAATAACTTTTAGCAAGAAGGTGAGCCTTGTGATGGTCAAGAGTACTATCGCCCTTCTTTTGGCATGGGAATGAGGCTTTAAAGAACATTTGGTATGTAGTAATATTTGAAAGGAATAACTTCGTTAATTTTATTTTATAAGCAGCCATTAATTTGAAAAGACTAAAATAATCCTCATCCTAACTCCCAAAAGAACCTAGATGTGACTTTCTCTACCATTCTCCCATCTTCAATATTCGCACACGACCAACCGTTTCTACATCCCAATTTCGATGCAGGCTCCTTCGTGACCACCTTGCCTCACTTGATTCCAGAGTATCTATCACTTCCACTGGAGAGAAACTTAGTGAGAGGATTAAAGACATTGACTGACATCAATGGAGATCGCCTCCGCCTTGATGGTGCCAATCCCTTAGTGAGGGAGAAAGCCAATGTCAATTCACTATTCAAAATCACTATCAGTGATAGTGATTCACAATGGAGAAAGATAAAGCAAGGCTGGGGGATATTCCAAGGACCTCGGTTTCTGACCCTTTTGTATATTGTAGTCCACATTGATTCTTGCGAGAATGTTTGAAGAGGGCACTAAGTTGATCCAAGCTCGATGGTTCTTCTTCAATGCTAGCTAGTAGATGGTGACAATGCATAGATTTTTTGTGCTGGTGGAAACTGCCATCGCGAAAGGAGGTAAATATTCATGCAAGGAGGAAGAAAAACTTATGGAAAAAAATAGGTTTGTGAAATATTAAAGGGTCAATTTAGTCAAAAAAAATGTCCAGTTTGGGTCCTTGATGGCATCTAGGAAGCTATTAGGCAACTGTTCACCTGCCAATTAAGTGACAAAACTCAGCATAGCGGATGACAACTTGTCATAGGAAACAAACTTGCTAATCGGGTGTTGAGTGCATGAGCTTACTCCCTTCCTCAAGGCAATGGGCCAGCCAAGTTCATCAGTCCCTGGAGCTGGGATAGGGCATGGAGTGGTTCAGTTCTAGGGGGCTCTTCATCTCCAGCAAGTTCCTCACTATCTTCCTCCTCAATCTCCCGTCCTTAGTCATCCTCAGGTACTACTTCAGTGTTGTTAGGCCCTATCTCCAATCTGTCCAGATTCAACATGGGTGGTTCCAATCTATCCACATGATCATGAGGAAGAAAGCAACAATAGAGTCCAAAACATTCCAAGGCAACGCCATGACTCCAACCCCGACGTCAGATTCTAAGGAAGTGAGCTGGCCTATTGCACTCAAAAAGGGGGTAAGATCCTGTCCTCAGCATCCCATTCAAAGATTTGTCTCATATGACAATTTATCTGCAAGAATGCAGAGTTTCGTGGTGAATAGTGCTGAGATCAAAGTACCAAATACATTTCAACAAGCCATGGCTGACCCTAACTGGAAACGAACAGCAGAAGAAGAGTTGAAGGCCTTACAGGAGAACATAACATGGGAGATTATCACACTTCCTAGGGGCAAGAAACTAGTGGGATGCAGATGGATTTTCACTCCAAAATTCAATCCAAATGGAAGTGTAAATAAATATAAAGCAAGACTAGTGGCAAAAGGGTACACCCAAACACAGGGAATTGATTATCAGGAGACCTTTGCAACAGTGGCGAAGTTCAACATCATCAAAGTCCTTTTGTCTATAGCTGCTAACCTTGATTGGTCTCTACATCAGTTGGATGTTAAGAATGCTTTCCTAAATAGAGATCTGGAGGAGGAAGTGTACATGGAGGTCCCGGATGGAGTGATAGCTCTATTGGATTTTGTTTACAAACTTCACAAATCCTTATATGGCCTGAAGCAATCTCCACAGGCATGGTTTGACTTGAGCAGTCAAGAAGTTTGGTTATGCCCAAGGGCAGGCAGATCATACCATATTCATCAAGCATGATGAGGGCAAAGTAACTATTCTGATTGTGTATGTGGATGATATAGTCATAACTGGAAATGATGAATCATCGATCACCCGACTTGAATGCTGTAGCAAAGAGTTTTAGGTCAAGGACCTAGGACAAATGAGGTACTTTATTGGCATGGAAGTAGCAAGGACCAAGAAAGGGATCAACGTGTCATAACGTACGTATACGCTTGACTTACTCAAAGAAACGAGGATGCTAGGAGTGAAACCAGATGAGACTCCAATGGAAGACTCGTGCAACCTTGAAGTCAAAACAGAAAGAGTTCCTATAGATTCTGAGATGTATAGAAGACTGGTGGGCAAGTTGATATACTTAACTCACACGCGGCAAAACATCAGCCATACGGTTGTAGTGAGTCAATTCATGCACCAGCCTCAAGAAGAACATATGACTGCGGTTTATAGAATCCTAAACTACCTCAAGCTCAATCACGGAAGAGGAATTTATTTTGAAAAAGGAAGAGCCAGAAATATAAAGATCTACACTGACGCAGATCATGCTAGATCTGTGGATAACCGAATATCAATAATAAGCTATTGCACGTATGTTTGGGGTAATCTTGTCACCCGGTGGAGCAAGAAACAAACGGTGGTATCCAGAAACAGTATTGAAGCTGAATTGAGAGCTATAGCTCTTGGGGTATGTGAAGGAATATGGCTCATCAGACCTTTTGAAGCAACTTAGAATCCCATATGAACGCTCCCTGGACCTCTGGTGTGACAACAAGGCAAGCATATAGATGACCAAGAACCCAGTCTACCATGATCGAACGAAACATGTTGAAATTGATAGGCACTTCATCAGAGAGAGAGAGTTGAAGATGGCATCATTAAATTGGACTATGTACGGTCGGCAGACCAAATTGCACATATCATCACTAAGCCCCTTCCTCGAGTCAAATTTGAAGGACTTCGAAGCAAGCTTGGAATGATAGATATATATTCGCAGCTTGAGGGGGTGTTAGAATTCAAACTAGACCGTTTCATATAACGTTGCCATGATCAGTGCTGTTTATTTTTTTTGCAGTTTGTATTCCCTGATTCTAGGCATTTATGATTGATTGATAATCAATCTGCTATATAATATATGTTGCTCATCGATAATAAGTATGGAGTGAGAACATTTTCCTCTCACTTCAATAATGACCAAGCCTCTCCCTTGAGTCAAATTTGAAGGACTTCAAAGCAAGCTACGAATGATAGACATATATTCTCCAACTTGAGGGGGAGTGTTAGAATTCAAATTTGAGTGTTGTATCAATGATTTCCTGTATCCCCTGATTCTAGGCAATTATGATTGATTATGACTAATTGTAATCAGACTTATTGTCCTTCCTTAAATAGGATAATCAGTCTGCTATATATACTGTATTCCATTGATCAATAAGACAACTATGAGAGCTTAATCAGAAATAAATAGTTTTGAAATGGAGATTTAAATCACTTCATTTTATTTTTTCTAGAATTAGTTATAAATTTTCAAAGCTAAACAAAAAAATTTGGAATTACCAAATGAATAGTAACCTAAGAAGTAAAATGCAAATTTTAATTTACGGGCTATAATTAATTGATTCACCTAGCACTTTCGGTTGTGTAATAAAGTGCATAAAAGGAAGGTGTTACACTCAATCCCACTGCCAAACAGGGCCTAAGGCCTAAATACCAATACGGTTCAGGGAAGTCATCTCTTTCACTGCAACAGAATTGGGTGGCTAAGGTTTGAGGACAGTTTTAGGCATTGAGACAGCATTTAAGGCCATGTGGTTATAAAAAACAAAGGACAAAATAGGATGGTTGCATGAGTGTGTACCTTTTCAAAAGGAAATGGGCAAATCTATATTTATCTCCAAATGGTTTACGGAGTTCTTCAATATGTAAAACCACACCTAGTAAAGGCTGCTTCAAGAAAGTTGACAAGGGTGGAAAAGAAGAGAGGCTTGAAGTCAACATAGATGAATTAGCCAAGCACTCTTGTGACTACCAGGTTACAATCGAGATAGTAAAAAATCTGCCCATCGTGATAGGACAGGGCATGTCAACACTGACCACCACTTTATTGCTATAAGGGTAGACGTAGGGATAGTTGAGGTATTATGTATGTGTTCTAAAACTAAGTAGCAGACCACTCAAAAAGAGTCTTACTAGTGAGGATATTGAAACACTTGTCAAGCTAAGGATGTGAATATCTACAGTGCAACTTGAGTGGGAGTGTGGAACGTCATAAACCAAGGACCCATGAGAAGTCAGCCACTTCCTCTAGGGTTTTAATATGGTGCTTTTATCCTATTTAATTGACAGAATTTATCTGTCATCCTTTTATTCTTTATTTAATCAGTTTTATTTATCTTATTCTTTTAAGAGGTAAACAGGAAGATTTAGATTTATTATTTATCTAGAGCCATAGAGGCCGGCCTGACTTGTTGCCCTTGTATATACGCTGTTTTAACCAATAATAGTGTCAGATTTAGAGAATCATTATTCATAGACGGTTTCATCAAATCACATCAAAATTGGCACTGAATTATAAGAAATGTGATGAAACAAACTCCCAAATGTAGATTCACCTTTGTTGGAAGTAAATCGTAGTTTTTGTAAAAGCATTTCTTCCCAGTCTCATCGAGCTTTTTCTTCATCAGGATGCTAAAATCATTAGCACCGCAAGAGAAGTCCACAATCTGCACATCAACAAATATTAATAAGATATTCAACATTAAGTAATATTAGTTAATGCCCATATGAATTTTTAGAGTAAAAGAAAGGGAAAAAATAGGTTTATTCAAATAATAAAAGAGGCAAATAAAAGGCAACCGCTAAATAAAAGCACCACTTTGGAAAATCTGATTATTCAAAAGAACCACAGTACCCCATTAATAATTCCATGTGTCTAAAACTCAGTGAAAAAGGCCAAATAAACACAACTAATATAAATATTTACCGTATCACCACTTTGGACATACCAATGGAGCCTATCAACAATCTGTACACACAAAAATGAATCTTTAAGTAGTATCTAATATACATAATTATAAGTTATAAAATTTTAATGGATGTAATTATGAATTATAAAACGTATCAAGATGGTACATGAAACTAAACAGAGGCAATAAAAGCTTGAATCAACAATTTTAGATTGCGGATGTAGAAGCATTTCATATGATTAGTAATGCCACACTTATGAGTAACTTCAGCCTTGTTCTGATCATAAAATTTGCAAAAAGAAGATTGAAAGTTCATAGAATTTGCATTGCTGAAAACAATGCTAAATTTATTATAGAAAATGTTAAGTTTGTTCCCAAACTATTGCAGTTTGTGTCAATATCCAAGCTTACAAAGAAATATAGATTGCCACTAACGTGGACTACGATGGCTGCGTTATGCAAGGCAAAGTATGAGGACTCAATGCGAGAGAGTTGATAGATTATATTTGTAGAATCCCAACTCTATAGACAGAGCCGAGATCATAAGAATTAGTTAGGATTTGAAGATATTCTCATTCACTGTAAATAGCATCATTTTCGGATCCCATTAACGGATTCCACATTGCCCTATGTGTATATATATAACCGTTGCTATCAATAGATGAATCATTTCTCCAACTTCGATTCTTCATGGTATCTGTTGAGATATGATTGATATATATATTAGGAAAGATATCCTTTACAATTAGGAATTAGAATTAGATTTATGATTGTATATATTTAATTATAATATTGAGCAATTAATTAAAAAGGCTCTTCCTTGATGTATATATTCCTCTTGGGTAATTCAATAGATGTGAATTTTACGGTGCATCATTTTACATGGTATCAGAGCCTAACCTAGGTTCAGCTAGTTCTCTCTCGCCGTCACTGTTCACCCCCCGTGCGGAACACTGTTCATCGCTTTCCGTACGCTTCACTGATCGTTCCTCCGCGCGATCACATTTCTGGTTCGGAGCGCACTGGTCATAGTCTGTACAGTTCCGTATGATTCACTGTTCACCGTCCGTGCAAACGATGTTCAGTGTTTCCCGTACGCGCTCGTTGTCGTTCGTCGCGTTTCTTCAGTTCAGTGTTTTCTGGGTTTGTTTTTGGTTACTAGTTGCTTCTAGTTTGTTGGTTCGTGACGTTTGGTTGCAGCTCGTTTGCTATTTGGTAGTTTACGGCTGTTTCGCTGTTGATTAGTTCTTACAGTGATTTGATTTCTTCTTGTTATGGCTGGGTCTCAAGCTAGTAACATTACTGTCTCCACTCCTAGCACTCTTGCTACAGGTAGCGTTGATTCTTGTCTTGCTACTTTTTCCTCGAAGTGGATCATCGATTCCAGTGCCACTGATCACATGACAGGTAATCGTCATCTCTTCTCATCATTTACACCGTATGCCAACCCTTCTTCCATCATTATTGCTAATGGTGCGTATTCTTGTATTCTTAGATCTGGAACTGTTCAACCCACTTCATCTATCAACTTAACCTCTGTCTTGAATGTCCCTGACCTTACTTTTAATCTTCTTTCCCGCAGTAAACTTACTCGACAATTAAACTGTTCTATCACACTCTTTCCAGACCATTGTTTGCTATAGGATCTCAAGACGAAACATATTATTGGCAAGGGTTATGAGCCTGGAGGACATTACTTCCTTGATTGTCAGGTGCCTCGTTCGGTTGCTTATTCTAGTGGTGCATCTCTTTTTGATGTTCAATGTCGTTTGAGTCATTTATCATTGGCATCCTTGAAGAGGATTTATCCTCAATTCAATCGTGTATCGTCTTTGGATTGTGATTCATGTCAGTTTACCAAACATCATCGTGTCCATTTGGTGTCTAGAGTCAATAAATGGGCTACATACCCCTTTGAATTAGTTCATTCAAATGTTTGGGGTCCTTGTCCTATAGAGTCTAAAACAGGTTTAAGTATTGTTACTTTTATAGATGATTTCTCTCGACAACTTGGCTTTACTTAATGAAATCTCGTTTTGAGTTATTTTCTCATTTTTGCAATTTCTGTGCTGAAATTAAAACCCAGTTTTCTGCATCCATTCAAACATTGCGTAGTGATAATGCCAAGGAATACTTCTCAATGCAATTTCAAAACTACATGCTTCAGCACAGCATTCTTCATCAATCGTCTTGTGCCGATACACCTAGTCAAAATGGTGTTGCTGAAAGAAAGAACCGACACTTGTTAGAAGTTGTTCGGGCTCTCGTGTCTTAAATGAATGTCCCTGAGCCATTTTGGGCTGATATTGTGTCTACTGCATATTTTTTTATCAATCGGATGCCTTCCCCTGTTCTTAATGGTGTTGTCCTACTATGCCCTTATTTCCTATCGATCCAAAAATTTTGGGTGTTTTTGTTTTATCCGTGATGTTCGCCCTTCGGTCTCTAAACTTGATCCAAAGTCCCTCAAATGTGTCTTCCTTAGTTATTCTAGGGTTCATAAGGGGTATCGTTTCTCTACTACTCTTCATAGGTATCCTGTGTCTAGAGATGTCACTTTTCATGAGTCTACTGCGTTCTTTCCATCCTCTTCTTCATCTATCACTACTCAGGTTGATGATATTAATGATCTCTTAGTCTATTCTGTCTTACCACCAACAACTACAACACCTGTTCAGGCATCCATCAAACCACCAATCGTTCATATCCATCAAAGACGGTCCACGGTCACTAATGCCCCCTCTCAGTCTCATAGCCCCCTAGTACCTACGTCGTCTAATCCAGTCTCTGACCCTATCAATCCTACTTGTGACCCTGCTCCAGTACTTGTGACCCTGTTCTAGATCCGGTTGTTGTACCTGAGCTAAATTCCCCATCTCCAACTTCTAACCCCTCCATTGTTTTAGATTCAGCCAATTTGCCCATTGCTCTTCACAAAGGTAAACGTACTTGCACCTATCCAATTTCTTCCTATGTCTCCTATAGCAATCTGTCTCCTACCTCCTGTTACTTTATTGATTCTTTAGATTCCATCTCTATTCCTAAAACTCTTCACTAAGCCTTAAACCATTCGGGTTGGCCTGCTACAATGGATGCTGAGATGATTGCTCTTGATCAGGCTGGTACTTGGACTCTGGTTGATTTACTGACAGGAAAGAAGGCCATTGGATGTAAGTGGGTGTTTACAATTAAAACAAAAGCTAACGGTACTATGGAACACCTTAAGGCTCGTCTTATTGTTAAGGGGTATGCTCAAACTTACGGCATTGACTACTCTGAGATATTTTCCCTTGTGGCGAAACTCTCTTCTGTCCACCTTTTCATCTATATGGCTACTACTTATGGTTGGGAACTTCATCAGCTTGATATTAAAAATGCTTTCTTGAATGGTGATCTATAAGAGGTCTATATGAAGCAACCACCAGGTTTTGTTGCTCAGGGGGAGGATGGGAAGGTGTGTCGGCTTCAGAGATCTTTATATAGTCTAAAGCAAAGTCCGCAAACTTAGTTTGATAGGTTTAGCTAAGTAGTTCAAAAATTTGGCCCTGCATCAAAGCAGGTGTGACCATTCTGTGTTTTACCAAATGATTGATGATAGTATTATTTTATTGGTTTCTTATGTTGATGATATAGTAATCACAGGTGACAATACCTCTGGAATTTCGTTGCTCAAGACCTTCCTCTACTCTCATTTTCAGACAAAAGATTTGGGCCCTTTGAAGTACTTTATGGGAATAGAGGTTATGAGAAGTAAGAAAAGGATTCTCTTGACACAAGAAATATGTTCTTGATTTGTTGGAAGAAACAGGAACATTAGGATCAGCACCAAGTAGTGTCCCTATAATTCCAAACCCATTTCTTGATCTTGATGGCACAGTACCTTTTGAGACCACTGCCAGAGGATATGAAGAACAAACTTGATCCTGAGAAGATCAAGCCTTTTGAGAATCCAAAAAGGTACCGGAAGCTGGTTGGCAAGTTGAATTATCTTACAGTAACACGTCCTAATATCACTTTTATGATTAGTGTCCTTAGCCAATTCATGATAGCACCAACAGTAGCTCAGTGGGAAGCCCCAGAGCATGTTTTGCACTATCAAAAAGGGGCGCCTGGTCGTGGTATACTTTATACTAATCATGGTCATACTGAAATTGTGTTTTTGTGATGCCAATTACGGTGGATCCAAAGCTACCAGACAATCTACTACAGGATATTGTGTCTTTGTGGGTGGGAAGTTGGTTTCTTGGAAAAGTAAGAAACAAGATGTGATGTCACGATCAAGCGCAGAAGCCAAGTACAAAGCTATGGCACAGTCAACTCAAGAGATCGTACGGATTTATCAACTGACGTAGGAGGTCGGTTTTAGTGCGTCATTACCAACAAAGTTATGGTGTGATAACAAAGCTGCCTTGCACATAGCCTCCAATTCTGTGTTTCATGAACGAACGAAACATGTCGAGATTGATTGTCACTTTGTTCGAGACAATATCAAGGAGAACTTCATTTCTACAGGACATGCGATCTGGTGATCAATTAGGTGACCTTTTGACTAAAGCTCTCACTGGGATACGGGTTACCATCTTTGTAACAAGTTGGACTTTATTAATATCTATGCTCCAACTTGAGGGGGAGTGTTTAGATATGATTAAGATATATATTAGGAAAGATATCCTTTACAATCAAGAATTAGAATTAGATTTATGATTGTATATATTTAATTATAATATTGAGCCATTAATAAGAAGGCCCCTCCTTAATGTATATATATCCCTCTCAGGTAATTCAATAGATGTGAATTTTACGGTGCATCATTTTACAGTATCAGAGCACTTGAAGAATTCGGAGGCCAACGTAGCTCCTTCATCCTTCATCGACCCAGACGCGAGAGTACTAGAGCCCACCGTCACTTCCTCCATCCCTGTCAATCACACTCGCGTCCTCCTAGAGACCTCAACCATTGTCGGAGCCCACCGTCGCTCCCTCTGTTCCTGTCAATCGCACTCGCATCCTCCCAGAGACGCCTCCACCATTGTTGGAGCCCACTTTCGCTCCAACTTCCAGCGTCGACTCCTCCCTAGACACCAAGGTCAAACATGACATCCTCCGACCAAGATGCCTCCTCTATGCACATGTCACATCCCTCCTCCCGGCTAGCCGCTCCTGAAGCATCAGTTGTATCCATTATTGCTGAGAAGCTCACTGGTGACAACTATAGAGAGTGGGCCCAATCCTTTTCTATGGCTCTCCATGGTCGTAGCAAGTTGGACCACATTACCGGTGAACTTCAGGTGCTTCCATCCTCAGACCAGGCCTTCAAATTATGGAAGTCAGAAAACTCATTAGTCTCCTTATGGCTGGTGCATTCAATGTCTCCTTCCATTCAGAAAAATTTTGTTTATGTCCACTGCCCGTGCTATTTAGGAGGCTGTATGAGAGGCAAATGGCGACACTAGGAATGTTTCCTATATTTGATTTACGACTCAAACTGTGGCAAGTCAAACAAGGCACCATAACCCTCAATGATTATTATCTTGAAAAATCCTCTCTTTGGCAAGAGCTGGACTCTCAAGAATAAAGTTCATCATTGCCCTACTAATGATAGTGAAGATCACAAGGAAAACGAAACAGAGAGGCTGTTCGAACAACTTGCTAGCCTCTATGTCAGCTATGATGATACTCAAGCTCGTATCCTTAATCAAGTACCTTTGCTTATAGTCCGTGAAGCCTTTGCTGCTCTCCGAAACGAAGAGGGACAGCGAAAATCCATGATTTCTGGTACCTTTACTGCTGCTGCTACTTCTGGTAATTCCCATGGTATTTCTTTTGAGCCGTCTACTCTTGCTATCCGCTCCAATAAAAATCCCCAGAGCAGACCCTTTTGTGATCATTATAAAAAAACAAGGGCATACCAAAGTCATATGCTGGGAAATTCACGGCAAGCCCGCTGATTAGCAACCAAAGAAAGGGAATAGACGTAGCTATATTGCGTAAGCTGCAAAAAATGATGCTCCAAATTTGCCTACTTCTTCCGCTGACCCATTGAACTAACTTCTGGAAATGCTCTCAGCATTACAGAAACAAAAGCAACCCACTGCTAATATTGTTCAGAGAGGTAACTTCTTCCATGCTCTATATGCTGTTAAACGCCTATGTCCAAGGGAATGTTCGATTATAGACACCGTTGCTTCAGATCACATGACTGGTAATAAAACTTTGATCTCTACCTATACTCCTATTACAAATGAACTTACAGTTAAGATTGCTGATGATTCTCACTCAATTGTCAATGTAAAAATTTCCGCTACGCTTACTTTTCATTCTGTGTTACATGTTTCAAATTTAAAATGTAACCTATTATCAGTCAGTTAGTTACACTAGTAGCAAAGAGGTTCACTCAAGTTTATGGAGAGGATTATACATAGACTTTTGTACAAGTAAAGCTTAACACAATCAGAATCCTCCTATAACTGGCAGTTAATCTAGATTAGCATCTACACCAACTGGATGTGCAAAATGCCTTCCTAAATGGAGAACTCTAGGAAGAGGTATATATGAATCTACCCCTAGGATTTCCAGGGAAAAGGGTGAGTCAAGTGTGCAAATTAAAAAAGTCATTATACGGCTTGAAGCAATCACCATGTGCATGGTTTGATAGGTTTACTCAAATTCTTAAAAGACAAGAATATACACAAGGGCAGAGTAATCACCCTATTCTTCAAACATCATGCGGGATAAGATAACCATTCTTGCAGTCTATATTGATGATATTGTTCTTACAGGAGATGATGGGATAGAGATTAGTCAGATCAAAACGGCACTAGCTAGAGAATTTCAAGTCAAAGATCTTAGAAAGTTGAAATACTTTCTTGGAATTGAAGTTGCTCAATCCAAAAGAGGAATCCATATTTCTCAGAGGAAATCCATTCTGGATCTGCTGAAGGAAACAGGAATGTTGGGCTGCAGACCTAGTGACACTCCTATACGAGTTGATAAAGTCCGTGAGAATGTTGATCTTGGCATAGCAGTAGATATGGGGAAGGTATCAACGAATGGTTAGCAAACTGCTATACATCTCGCATTTACATTTAGTGTGATAAGTCAACACTCCCATGACCCTAAACAGAAGCACCTTAATGAAGTCTATAAGATCCTTCGATGCTTAAAAGGATGTCCAGGCCGTGGCCTACTTTTCAAGAAATCTGATAGGCATCACAAAACTCTTTACAGATGCAAATTGGGCTGGTGACCAAGATCATAGGAAATCAATGTCTGGCTACTATTCATATGTATGGGGTAACTAATCACATGAAGAAGTAAAAAAAACAAAGTGTAGTTGCCAGAAGCAGTGTTGAGGCTAAGTATAGGGCCGTAGCATTTGGTATTTGTGAAGGAATATGGATACAACGCATTCTCAAGGAATTAAGACAGTGTGAACCTGCCAATCAAGCTTCATTGTGACAAAATGGCAGCAATCAACATCTCACAATCCAGTTCAGCATGATAGAACCAAACATATGGGGATAGACAAGCACTTTATACTAGAAAAGATCGATAAGGGTACAGTCCAATTACAAGACATGCCTTCTAGAGAACAGACCGCAGATATCCTCACTAAAGGATTGACCAAAGAAAAATTTGAGTATTTTGCGGGCAAGTTGGACATGCTTGACATCTATGGTCCAACTTAAGGGGGAGTGTAGAATCCCGGCTCTATATGCATAGTCGAGATCATAGGAATCAGTTAGGATTTGAAGATATTCTCATTTACTGTAAATAGCATCATTCTTGGATCCCATTAATGAATTCCACATTGCCCTACGTGTACACATGTAATCATTAATGTAAATAGAATATATGAATCATTTCTCCAACTCTGATTCTTCAATTTTATATTGGAAGGACTTGAAAAAAATAAGTAAATGCAACGTTACCTACTAATAATGAGATTACTTCATGGCATTATAGGTTTGGCCACTCTAGTCTCTCCAACATGAAATAGTTGTACCCAACTCTTTTCAATAAAGGCGGTGTTTCTTTTTAGGATGAGTTTTGTCAATTTTCTAAGCACACTAGAAGTTCCTACTGACCTAGATCCAATGAAACAACTAAACACTTATCCATTGATGTGTAGGGGCGATAAAAGGTAAAAGATGGAAATAATTTTAGTAGTTTATGACCTTTATAAACGATCATACGAAGCTCACCTGTGTATATTTAATGAAAGAAAAACACGAAGTATTACACATGTTCAAACATCTATTCATTCATACGAAACCAGTTTCATTCTAAAATCCTATGTATATCTAATGAAAGAATAATGCCAAGTATTCCGAATTTTCAAACATTTATATTCATTCATACAAAACCAGTTTGATTCTAAAATCCAAATTCCTCAATGTGACAATACCAAAAAGCAACTCCATCATGCCTTTGATTAGTTCTTAAATAGACATAGTTTTGTTCACCAAAACTCTTGCGTCAATATACAATAACAAAATGGCATTTCTAAGCATAAGAATAGTCTTTTTCTTAAGGTTTCTAGATCTCTTGTGATTACAACCAATGTTCCGAGTCATTTCTGATGGGATGCTATTCTTGCTTCTAATAGAATGCCTCCAAAACCATTGGATTCCGTATACAATATCATTTCAAATGAAATTTGATTGTATCTACCATGATTTAATGGCCCTCATTCTCATGGCAAGGATTCATATTATTGTATAGATATTCTGCAGTTACCATGAACAACAAAGCATGAAAGAATTATTTCCTTTGTCCTTACCTTTATATACATACATATATATATTTAGGGGGATTATGTTTTTCTTGTTTGGGTTTTTTTTTGTTTTGGGGGGGGGGGTGTGCAATCCTCCCAAGACAGATGGAGTCAAACCCGCAAATCCTAAATTGGGGATGGGCCCTCACAACTTGGCTCTACTAGGCTTGACAACTCGAATGTTTTCATCATTCTAGTGAAGCTTTCGGACAAGATCTATGAATGCCACAATCTGTGAAGCTAGCGCTTAATGTTTGAGGCAAACTGGAACGTATTTTTAGAGTCAGCACCTCCATCATCAGATGTCAAGGTGCTAAAGGTGGAGTACTCCAAAAGTGCTCTGATCTCTATGGCTGGTTAACGCAGTAGTGCAAGCGATTAAAAAGGGTTAATTCCTTCAACACATGACATGGAATGCCATATGTGAAGCATATCGTGATGGTGAAAATATCTCAAGTTTTTGAAATAAAAACGAAGGCAAATAAAACAGGACACATGAAGTTTGAATGAGTGTTATCTTGAAAAAGCTTTGACATTGCAGGAATTGGATCTGATAAGCGAGGAAGATTGCCATTACTCTTAGAATTCTACTAAATAAAGGAAAAGGATGAAGAAAGAGCATTTATTTGAACTCCTTGCCGGCCCTACTCCTATATTTGGTTATGGTCGAGCATGAATTGAGCCTGGAGCCCTCACCTATACATGAAGCATTTGTAATGCTAAGGAAAGAAGACTCAAGGTGAAAGGTTATACTGAAAGTAGATGTACCTCAGAGCTCAAACTAATATTCCTAAGTCATCTGCACTAGCTGACTACTTAACTGAACAATGAAATATTTAAAAATCATCACCATCAATATTATTAATTTTTAAAATATTATTATTCATTATTTTTCTCTTTATACATTAAGTAGATTAGATAAGATAAGAGCATTATCTAGTATCTATTTAGATTTATGTTAGTTGATTTAGGGTTTTCAATGCCCTATATTTGTACTTTCTTATTAGTTGAATAAGTCAAGAAATCTGCAACATTAATCACTCGGCCTTTCATTAGATAGAAATATGAAAACAGAGACACCACAATTATAAGAAAATATTTAAGGTACATAAATTAAAGTTGCACAACTAATGAGATTAAGTTGAGTAGAAGAATAAGTACATACCCCTTCAAGTCTTTCCACATTTGTAAAATGGCGACCATAGGATGTGTATCGATTACCATTCAAGACAGGTGCAAGATACACTCTCAATTTTTCCTACAAAAGATCACTTGAAAAGGTTATGACAAATTGTTAAAGCCAATACCGAAAAGCATCTCGTCTAGCATGTAAGCCAGCGATCATTGCAACTTGAAGAGCCGAAGTCATGCCATGACTGGTAAATTCTATGACACATGAAACTGGAAGGAATTTAATGTTGCGCACTATAGCATGTCATATATGAAAAGCAGCACAAGGAATCAAATACGGCAATATTATTTGAAATCAAAGGACATCTCATGAAGTTAAACAAGAAAACCTTGAAGTCACTGTATCACAACACTTCAACTCTTGGCACCAAATCAACTTGTATGAAACCCACAATTGATCGTACAAAGATAATTCTATGTACTATAAAAAATTGTTGAAACAAGAAGAGTTGATGAAACCCACAATCCAGTTTCAAACAACAATCAAAGTGTTTGGGAGAAACTGTGGATGTGAGAGGGAAAATTGCTTATCTCACTCATGCTAAAGACTTATGAGAATATTATATCCCACATATATAGGGGAAAAAAACATTTACCCCACTAGGCGTGGTTGGCATACAAAGGAAAAACATATTAAATAAATGCTAATCATGTTAAACTTGCTTATACAACTCTTAGTGAGATTTGAGCAACCATTTCGTTAATGCATCTGCAGCTAGAAGATTGGGAGGTAGATAAATAAGTTATGGGAACATTTTGCATTTATTGTAAATACTCTTCATTATTGTATAGGAATTATCAGTATTTACTAGCTTGCATTTGTTAGGTTTGAAAGGCCTTCAATCCCTAGGTATTTGCCCTCTGTATACTTGACAATGAAAGGAACCAACTCATGAAAAGTAAGAATGATCATGAAAATTAGGACATCACCATCCTCCTCGGGTGGTAAAGGAGGAGGAGAAGCAGATCAGGAGGAGAAGTAAGGAATTAACTCATGAAAAATACAATCTACAGACACTGAATACGGACTAAGAGTAGGAGAAAAACATTGATATCCTTTTTGAAGATAAGAATACCAAACAAAGACACATTTTCAAGACTTCAGTTCCAATTTGGTGACTTGGGGCCGAACAAACTGAAAAAAAAAAAACCAAAAAATCCTAGGGTCAATGTGAAACAAGGACTTGGAAGGAACCACGTGATGCTTCAAGTAAGCCTGTGTTTGGAAGGACTTTTAAAACCACTTGTGTTTGGGAGGACTTTTATAATGATGGTTTTGGCCCAAACCATGGCTTTGAAAGTCAGTAGCCAAACATCCCTCCAAAACCCAAAATAATTTTTAACCCTCAAAATCATGGTTTTGATTAAGCCACCCTAAAACACTTTTTTCTTGCACAATCCATTTTGGCAAGAAAAACATTGTTTAGGGTGAAAAACCATGACTTTCCATAAGCTTATTTTTCTCTACTTTTTCAGAAGCTATTCTTCAAAATATATTCTCTAAAATCACCTTTGAACACTTTTTCTCTAGAAGCTCCAAAACCTAATCTATACTCATTAAGTGCTGATTCTTCCATCTAACAATACCATTTCTAGTTGGTGTATCTACAAATGAAGATATGAGTCATACAATGAAAATGTGGGAAAAGGTGATTGAGCATAGGTTAAGATTAAAGACTAGTATTTTTTAGAATCAATTTGGGTTCATGCCAGGAAGGTCCACAACAGAAGCGATTTATTTGCTCTGAGGGTTAATGGAAAAGTATCGAAGCAAAGCAAGCGATTTACATATGGTTTTCATCGACTTAGGAAAAGCTTATGATCGTGTTCCAAGCCATAATTGATTCAAAGTTTTTAATTAATTTTTCTTGATGCCTTATTTTATAGGTCCAACCAAGCCAACCATAATTGATTGTAAATCTGTAATATTGATCTGGATATCCCAAAAAAACATCAAATACTTCACGCTCCAAATTTTTGCTAATTCAACCAATCTTTTCTTGGGGTGAAAGAGAGTATATCTCAATCGGGGGGGAGAACGAGAAATCCCATATTAACCAATATATCTTACAAGTTACATGGAATCATGATTTTTCTAAGTTGACCTAGAAGATCTGTAAAAGAGGTACCACAACTGTACATTTCAAGTTAAAGGGGTTTCTGCAAATGCTAAGTTGAGAGGCAAGACAAGTTATATTTAAATTGGACGAAGCTTTACAAGAGCTTTAAATAGAGCTTTGAACCACATCATTCCAAATTTTCTAGAAACCGTTGTGATTTTTCGAAGTTGGACCAAAAATGTCGAACTACCAAATGAATGGTAACCAAAATTCCAAATGTAAGTTTTAATGTTTTGTCCATTTCTAACAATCAAACTCCTATTCGTGCATGTGTTAGGTGCATTTGTCTTTGAAGGAATCATGCAACAAATGCCCTCTAGGAGGTCTCTGGGGGTCTAATCAACAAAACCCTATTGTTCGGCAACCATTTGGGACTCTCATGCGCCCAAGTGTGCGAAGGTGCAAGGCATAGACTTTTCACCACGACTTCCTCCTTTGGTATCAAGTCGGTGTTTTCAGCCTTTTTTGAGTCTAGGTTCAGTTTTAAGGGTTGTTTGGTAAAAGGGATTCAGAAGGGAGGGGTGGGGAATTCTCGAGTTGGATTTGAAAAAACCGAAGTGAGGTTAAAACCTTGATCACGCATCTATAAGTGCAATGGTTCGAGCGATTCAAGAATTGAAGCTTGTGAAAGAATTGATATCATATTTTGGGCTCTAATACTATATTTAGAGACAATTTGTGGAATGAATTTATTGTGTGTATTATGATTAGGAAAGAGATAAATATATACATACAAGATAAATGAGCCATCGTGTAAATAGCACATAATGACAAAATAATCTCCTCATTATGACTAGGTAAGAGATAAATATATATACACACACATACAAGATGGACAAGCCTTAGTGTTAATGACTCGTAATGACAAAATAATCTCCTCATGGAATGTCCTATCCTATGCTAATAATGGATTATAATACTTACATTAATTCTAACATATTTACCATGATTCTAATATCTTTACAATAGGCATTTGAGGACAATGAAGAGCAAGGAAGGTTTTTGAAAGTGTTAAGAGAGATTCCAAGACCCTCAAAATCTTGGGCAGTTCTTTTTGCCCATTTCCTTCTAGTGTGTACTATTTTTGTTTTTTGGTGTGGCTATATTTGTGTGAACTATTGTCCATGCTTATCTTTTCATTTTATCAAGTTAGATCTATTCAGTTCCATTTGTCCTGGGCTCCATCAAGAGGTAAAAGCAGAAGTACAAATTATCTTGCCATAAAAATGGTAAAATAAGACTAATCATAAAGAGCTTCAAAACAAAATATATCAAGGAAAATTATATGAATATAACTTAGTACCCTCCATTTGAATATCTGCTTTAATATATCACGATCACAAACTGATGTTGCATCCTGAATACTTTTCCCTTCATCTAGCCTCCTCAAAGCTGTTCGGGCAGCCTGCATAAACAAGACCCAAGCTAAATAAGAATTTCATTGAAAAAAATGCCAACATGTCGTAGGTATATATATAGTTAATATATATATTAGTTAAGTACATCAACTGAGCCCTCCAACTTCCCAGCAGTAATGGTCTTCTCCACATAAGTCCGTAAGGTGGGTGCATGAGGAGATTTGAAATTGAACTTTTTTAAAACATCATCCAAAGAGATTGATGATGTAGCTTCTTTGAACAAATCCAATAATCTACAGAAAGGAAAACGTGCAAGTATCATCATTATAAATACCACATAGGCACCCAAGTTTCAACCAAAGATTCAAGAGAATTTCACCATAATGTAAGCTTTCAATTTTCAAAATAAATTAAAAAAGAAGCCAATAGCAGTAGCAGCATCAAAATATTAAGCCAATTCATAACTTAACTAAACAATCACCTCCTCTCTGTATCAGAGTCTAGTTGAGGCAATGTATTACCCAGCTCCCTATTAGTACACTTCATAGAGAAAGACTTCTTAGCTCCATTAGCCTCATGCTCCCTATACTCAATTTTCTTAGAACTCTTGGTAATGGAGGCATCACATGGTCTTTGGCCGAATGAAACTCTGCCCTCTTTGCCATCAATGATTTTAGTTTCCTTCGGGATGGACTTCTTTTTTCCACTCAAGCGCCTTCCTAATACCTCGTCTGCTTTTCGTTTCCTTGAGACATTTGATCCAGAAATGGTGTGTTCAGACTCTTTCTTTAAACTAGCTTTCTTAGAAGAGGATTTCTCAATCAATTTAGAGGCCTCAAGATTAGTTCGCTTGCAAGTAAAATCATCTTGGTCAACATTATTTTTGTTTGACCGAACTCTATCTTGTGTTGAAGGCTTGGTCTCTTCCTCCAAGGAGGAATCAATTTCAGGAACAGCACGTTTACTCTTGGGGAATTGAACATGGTCTCTTACCGGAGTACCCAATTCCTCATCGAGCTCATGTTTTCTGGTCCAATTAATGAAAAAGACAAATCAAGTAAACAACGACCCCAACATGGATAAATAACAATGAAATTGCTATTTTTGACACTTACAAACAATATATAAGTATACGTTTATTTGGCAACAAGTTTGGCCAAGCCCTTGTTGGGAAACCCTCTTCATTGTCTTCAAAAGCAATATCCCTAATAAAAGCAACTTCGGCATCAATTATTTGGATGCTAAACAATCAGAACCACAAAATACAGATTAAAAACATACAAAAGCGAAAAAGAAAAATAACCTTGGCAAACATTTGCGATGATAAGCTGTAGGACAACGCCTACAAACAGCAAATTGCAGTTCATGTTGCTCCTTATTTTCTCTTTCCTTACAGATGCAGCATGAATGAATGGGACAAATAAAACTTTCTCCATCGGCAATATTTTTCCCAAGTTCTTTTGCAACACAGTGCACATGGTAAAAGTGGCCACAAGTTGCAACATCACATTTAAAAACCTAATTGAGAATTTAAAGAAAACATTTAGTTCCACATAACACAAATAGGCTCCCCAAGAAACCTCCAATTTTTAACAAATTGAAACAGAAGCATAGAAAAAATATATTAAACAAAACGCTTGCTTAAAGAATATTCTAACTTAGCAGGAAAATAATGATACCAATAGAGCCTCTTTATGAACAAGACATCAAAGACCAAGGGAAGAAATAAAAAGCAATATTTACATAATAATGTCATACAAAGTGAAATAAAATTGAAGGGAGAAACTCTAATCAAAATGAAAGAGAGAAAATATTCTCACTAACACTCCCTTCAAATTGGAGACTAGATATGTATCATTCCTAACTTATTGCATTATTCCTCAAAGAACATTGGTTAAAAAACTTGCAATTTAACTACATATGTAGATTATCAAATCAACCAAATTAGAACCCATTTTTTCCTTTATAAAATTCATGGTGTATAAGATTCTTTGCAATCCCAACGGTGGCCATGTGATCGCACCATTTTTGCTGGACTCTTGAATAATGTGCCAAGTGGTAACTAGAGCTTTTGCAGGATGCATGAGAGGTGGGAGATGAGGTGTTGAGTTTTATATTGTGGACAATGGGGCTCATGAGAAGAAGCACCTAGTCAAGTGAGTGCATAATATTGGAAAGAAATTTGTGTGTATTCTTGCATCCTTTGGTCATTTTCAGTACTTTTCATGTTAGTTTGAGTACCATTTAAAGCTCAATTCCATCATTTTGGAATCAAAGCATTACAATCCAATAGCAAAGCATGTATATCTACAAGCTTAACTCCAACCAAGTGATAACTAGATGATGGCTAACTTTGGTGAAAATCTTGGTGCCATGCAATTCATCAATGAGTTCATATATGTTGGGAACAGGGCAATGGTCAAGGATTTTGGCTAAGTCTTTTGTCATCAATGCAATGTCTCCAAGAGTCACCCTTCTTTTTGAAAAATAAGACAAGGCTTGCATAAGGGCTTTCACTAGGGTGAATAAAACCTTCGGCAAGAAATTCTGAAACTGGTTTTCCCAGTTTGTCTCTTTAGTAGGGGTGCTTAGCAAGAGTGAAGTTCAGTTTAAGTGTGATAGAATGAGTACGGAAGCAAAAAGGGGGGTAAAGTAGTAGGTTGTAAAAAAATGGGGCAACATTACCCTAAAATTTCCTGTAGCATGCATTTATAAGAACTCCTTTCAAGGTCATAATCAGTATAAGCCTCCATACTTCAAAGTCCTACTTCTTGTTGGCAAGTTACAAGTGCTCCTTGCAACTTATAATGCTTACCATCAACCCAAAAAATCATTAGCATTCTCTGCTCATTTGCATGGATCGTGTTGAGTGAAGCCAGCTCCTTGAAGCCCAAAACTAAGTTCCCCCTAGTGAAAATGGGTAAAAAAAATCTTCACTATTTTCCTATGCACGAATTATGAGGTCATTCCCAATTTGCACTCCAAAAGAGGAAATATGGAGGTTTGGAGATTGGAAATTATATTCAGCCACTAGATTATGATATATAAAGTCATGGCTTGAACTTGAACCACTATCAATCAGCACCAAGACCTTGCATTGGATGATATACCCTTCTAACTTCATAGTGGCTTCTGTGAGTTGCCCCATAATGGCATGTATTGAAATCTTAGCATGGGCAATAGAATTAGCTTCAGGTGGAGCGTGGAGCTTCTTATTCATATTTCCTACCTTGAGTAACTTCAAGTAAGAGTGCCATCCTTGCCACAATGACATAGGGTGATCTCCTCATTGCACCTATAACAAAACCAATCTTCCCTCTTTAACTAATGTTTTGTTTCTTTTAAGGGAGTCAAATGCAGTGGGTTATTTGAAACATGTAAATACGAAGGAGTTGAAGGCCTAATCTCACATTCACACCATATTCAAGTAAGGTTAGACTTCACTTGTGAAAATGTCACAACTCCTCTAGATGAGAGAGTAGTTGGGGCCTTGACTTCATACTTCAATCCATACTAGGGCTCTTGTAAATGGTTCTAGGTGTATGGATTCAAGTATTTGCCTTGAACGTGTTCAAATTCTTCAAGAATTACAAAACTTACCTAAGCATATGCAAGCATTGATTACCCAAGTGGCCAAGCTTTGGCTTAGCCGACAGTGTGGAGAGTCTATTAACAAGAAGGGAGTCATTGTTGGATGGAAGAGGCTACTCTACTTGTCGTGGCAGATCAGAGCCCAATGATTAACAACCTCCTGCACGTTTATCAAAGATGGAGCTTCCAAGGCAATGTCCTTTGATGATTTCTAAAGTGTTAACATCATTCCAGTCAGATAAAATGCCTGTAAGTTGGAAGGAGACAGTGATAAGCCTCCATTTATATAACAAGACTCGATGATCCCATCATGGCGCAAGCTTCTCCTTATTTCAATCTGCTCAAGAAGTCTGGAATGGTACCCATGATATGTTTAACTCCCTCAAGAACAAAGATGCGACTTTGGAGATTGAATATCTGAACCACCTTCAAGAAGGTGAGTTGATAGTTACAGAATATTGGCCTAAGTTGTTCTACGGCGGCAGAAATCAGAGTTATATGAATCTCTCAAGTGGTCCCGCAACAAAGATGCAAAAGCTTTATGCAAAAATGAAAGAGGAAAAGAGGATATGCAGCTGCAAATTGGTCTCAATCCCTCATCTAACAAAGTGCAGTGATGAATAACGAGCCAAGACCCCCTTCTAAGCCTACAACAGGCATTCTTCACCATTAAGTATGAAGAAAGCAGGAAAAACATTGTCTCTCCCAAACAACAAAGCTGAATCTTATGCTCACCACATTAAAGGCACCCAGTCAAGCAATGGCAAAAGAAATAAAAGTAATAAAGGTGTTATTATTATCAAAAATCAGGTCATCCCAAAGATATTTGCTGAACCACATGCCTTTAAATGCATATTTCTTTGCTACTCTTCCACTCCAAAGGATTACAAGTGTCACCCACCTTAAAGATGTATTCTGTAACATTGAATGTCACTTATGATCAGGCTCAAGGCTACTACACCAAAACACCTATTGAGTGAGAGAATACTGTAGTAATGGGAGTTTTTTCCTCAAGTTAACAAAATTACAGCAGCCACTAACTACTCCAACCATATGCCCTCCTTTGCCTCCTCCATCACAACCTACCCCTTTGGTCATGACAGAACAAACCCTGGACAAATTGGACTGAACCACAAATCTTCCTATTATCACAAATTCAAGAGAATCAGATGCAGTTCATGATGTGCAAGAAGATGAGCACATTGAAGAAGCATAGAGACTGAAACAAGCATACAACCCTCTAGAACTAAGCAAAGCCAAAATTCAACTACAGCTTCATGGACCGATGACCTTGCATGGCCAATTGCTATAAGAAAAGGGTTAAGATCATGCACTGCACCCTATAAGTAACTTTGTTTCACATGATCAACTATCTCTATCCATGCGCAGTTTTGTAACATGGATTAATGATGAGAAGTTACCCACTAGCTTTCAAGAGGCAATTTTAAATCAAATTGGAGAGGACCATCGAATAAGAATTGAGGGAATTAACAAAAACCAAACCTAGTAACTCACAAAATTGACAAGTGGTAAGAAGTCAATCGAATGCAAATGGGTATTTATTAAGATGGTGTAGACGAATGTATAGGAGGATTTATAAGGATTGATTGTAATCATCTCAGTTATTACAGATTTGATTTCCTCATTGTAATCAGTATCCCATGATTCCAGCTCAATGCATTCATGGCTGTTCCTCCTCCCACTTGTATATAAAGAAGCATAAAGTGTAAATAAAGATTATCGGAGTATATTCTCATCCTCACCTCAGGTCAACGCTGTCTCTACATGGTATCAGAGTAGTCTCCGACATCGACAATGATGACTCCCACCTCCGATGTTCCCCGCAAGTCGAACGTCCCTCATGAGTCCAAAGCCCATTGCGAGTTGCGCGTCGTCCATGAGTCCAGTGCCCATCACGAGTCGCGCGTCATCCATAAGTCTAGCAACTTTCACAAGTCGAGCTCCTCCCATGGTGTTTCACTCGTCATCGAGAGTTCAGCCGTCCTCATCATGCCGAAGAGATTGACTAGTGACAACTACCGAGAGTGGGCCCAGTCAATGTGCCTCGCTCTCGACGAATGGAATCGCCTGGGCTACATCACCGGTGAAACCTCACCTCCTGCCGCATCCGACGAAGCACTGCTAAAAGCATAGAGATCCGAAAACTCTCTGGTATGCTCCTGGATGATTAATGCTATGGTACCCACTGTTAAAAAGAGTTTTATGTACCTACCTTCTACTCTTGAAATTTGGGAACTTGTGCGTGAGGCCTATTGTGATGGAGGTAATGCAACTCAAATTTTTGCTCTTAAACAGAAAGTGTGGGACCTCAAATAGGGAAGCCAAAGCCTCAATGCGCATTATCTAGAAAAAACAACCCTTTGGCAAGAGCTGGATTTAATTTCTGAATCTGTTCCTTGTTGTGCCCTCCATACTGCTGCGCAACAGGAGAAAATCAATCGGGAGAGGTTGTTTGAATTTTTAGCAGGTTTGAACCCCGTTTATGACAATGTTCGTAGTCGCATTTTGAGCCAAGATCCCCTTCCGTCAGTTCGTGCAACTTTCGCCATCCTCCGTAGTGAAGACTCACAACGTAAAGTCATGTTACCATCAGATTTGCCCCCTCGATCACCTACTGTGGAGCCTTCTGCTCTTGCTACTCGATCCACTGATGCTCGCCCTGCCAAGCAATGTCCACTCTATGACCACTGCCACAAGCCTGGTCACACTAAAGACACATGCTGGTATCTTCATGCTAAGCCACTTGACTAGAAGCCGAAGAGACCTCGTGGTCGTGGAAATGTTGCTAAGGCATCCCATGTCAATGAGTCTAACACCTATCTCCCACCACACCAGAATGACCAGTTGTTCAATCACCATGTGCTCAAATTTTTCTGGGGCGATGTTATTCTCACTACTGTGTTTCTTATTAACCGCATGCCCATTAAATATCTTTCCTTCAAAACTCCCCTCCAGGACCTTCACAACCATTATAATCGTACATCCATCTTCCCAACACTAAAAAACTTGATCCCAAAGCAATTCAGTGCATCTTCTTAGGGTACTCTGCTTCGCAGAAAGGCTACAAATGCTATGATCCTCTCACCAAGAAACTGTCTGACACATGTGATGTGACCTTTCATGAGCTTCTCCCTTACTGTTCCTTGTCTTCGATTCAGGTGGAGGGTTTAGGCGAATCTCAGACTTCTACAACCATCGAGCCTCAAATAACTCTTGAACCAGAACTTGAACCAGAACATACCTTTGAATCAATTTATCCAATCGAAGAACATGACAGACAAGAGGTGCCTAATCCAGCTCAATACGTCACAAACCCAGGGGTAGGGGAGAGCAAGAAAACCCGGACCCACGAACCCGCCCGCAACCCGTGAAGTTTCAACCCACCCAAATTGAACCGGTAACGGGCGAGGTACACCCTTCACAGGGCAAGACACGGGTTCATCCACGGGGTGCCAGTATCCACCCGTTTACCCCGTTTAAAAATAAAAAAAAAAAATCACCTCACCTTTTCACCTCTCTCATTCACCGTCACATCTCATCATCACTTTTTTTTAACATACTTACCTCACATGCTTGCTGCCAATCCAATCCACCTTCACGTCTCATCCATCTCTCTCCTACTTTCTCCAATTCCAACGCCTCACATGCCCCTATGCCTAATGGCTAATGCCTCCACTTCCAAGTTCCAAGGCCCTCTTCATCTTTACCACCGTGGGTGTGGTATTGTGTCATGCCTCGTGAGGGAATGTCTCTGGCTCTCTGCTCTAAGTCAGCTCCTTACCGTCCACCTCAGTAAAATCCCGTTAAGTCACTCTTTTGGCCAGAGGTAGAGGTGGTAGAGGTTTAGCTAAGAATGCACTGCGTTTCCTACAAACTATATAGGAACAGAAGCTTTATGTTTTGACAAAAGTGAATCAGGGTTCGGTTTTGAAGACAGAGGTGTATTGGGTGAGTGGCTCTGGGTTTCTGGTGAGTGGCTTCGGTAGGGTCATTGGAACGTGGAAGGCAATCTCGGAGCAAACAAGGAGGCCCAACTGATGGGAAGTAAATGATTCGGCACCACCGCTCATCGCAAGCCCCACTTCTTTAATCACTAATCACAAGCCCCAACCGCTACCACTGCTCGTCGTAGCGTCACCAGTCGCCACCACCTGAAACGAAAGCTTCAACGGTTCCATTAGAGCAACGCCTTCGTCTCTGGGACCAGTGAATACCATACAGGTTCTTTCTCAACGGGTAAGGAGTAATATAACAAAGGCACAGAGAGGGGGAGAAGGAAGTGGCTAAAATTTGATTGAAGCTGATTTTTGTGGTTTGTTGTTCATTTTATAGTCCTTTCTGTTTTTCCAAATGCTCTCTGATGAATGTATCCTAATAATCTAATTTTTTCAATCACACTTTCATCTACTCCATTTTCCATGGATATTGGTATGCTCATATGCGGCCCAAAATGGGTTGAACCACGGGTACGGGCTGTCCCGTACCCATGTATAACAAAACAAGCAGGTGGCGGGTTACCCCACGGGGCACCCCCACCCGCCCAATGCTCACCCCTACCCAGGGGAGACTCTAATAAACCATTAAAGGTCTACACATGAAGACATATGACAGGTACAGACCCTCATACAACTAGCACCGCACAAGAGTCAAACCCGGAAGCAGGTCAGGAACAACCTCATCATATAAGTGAAGATAGAGAACTACGGATGATCTTGACTTACCTATTGCAATCAGGAAACAGCCCAGGACATGTACAAGACATCCTATAGAGAGGTTTGTGTCTTATCATGCTCTTTTTCCAAGATATTGTGCCTTTGTCTCTCATCTAGACAAGACCACCATACCAAAGAACATGGAAGAAGCTATGGCTAGCCCTGAATGGAGACAGGCGGTAATGGAAGAAATGAGGGCATTAGAGGGAATGACACCTAGAATGTGGTGACTCTACCTGCAGGAAAAAAGCCAGTTGGATGTAAATGGGTATTTACCCTAAAGTACAAGGCAGATGGAAGCTTGGAGAGGTATTAGGCAAGATTGGTTGCAAAAGGTTTCTCCCAAACCTATGGGACAGACTATAATGAAACATTCGCACCAATAGCAAAACTGAATACTATTCGGATTTTATTTTCAGTAGCTACTAATCTTGATTGGCCCTTATATGAACTGGCTATAAAAAATGCCTTTCTCAATGGGGAGTTTAAAGAGGAAGTATACATGAAACTTCCACCAAATTCCCTGGTAAAAAGGCAAACCAAGTGTGTATGTTGAATAGATCACTATACAGGTTAAAACAGTTGCCTAGGGCATGGTTTGAAAGATTCACCAAAGCCCTAAAAACACAAGGTTATGCACAAGGGCAAAGTGAGCATACTCTATTCTTCAGACACCTAGATGGGAAAATGACAATCCTTGCGGTTTATGTAGATGACATTGTACTCACATGTGATGATCTGACAGAGATTGATCGCATTAAGAATGCATTGAGTAAAGAATTTCAGCTGAAGGATCTTGGGGAAATTAAGTACTTTCTCGGAATGGAAGCGGCAAGGCCAAAAGCAGGATTCATATCTCTCCAAGGAAGTATATCTTAGATCTCCTTAAAGAGACTAGCATGTTAGGCTGTAGGTCAAGTGACACCTATATGAACCGACAAGATCAGTGAAGACAAAGACATAAGCAAACCCGTTGACATTCACAGGTATCAACGCATGGTGGGAAAATTGATTTATTTATCATACACTCGACCCGACATTGCTTTTACAGTAAGTATGGTGAGTGAACACAACCATGATCCAAAACAGAAGCGCTTAGATAATGTCTATAGAATTCTCAGGTACCTGAAAGGGTCACCAGGACGTGGCATCCTATTCAAAAAGCCTGAGAAAAGGAATGTGCAGATGTTTACCGATGCTGACTGGGCAGCAGACCACGATGACAGAAAATCTACATCTGGATACTCCACATATGTATAGGGTAACCTTGCCACTTGGTGCAGTAAGAAGCAAAGTGTGGTGGCACGAAGCAGCGCTAAAGCTGAATTTAGAGCAATTGCTCTTGGAATTTGTGAAGGTGGATTGATTTTAATCATCTCAGTTATTACATATTTGATTTCCTCATTCTAATCAGGATCCCATGATTCCAGATCAATGCATTCATGGTTGATCCTCCTCCCACTTGTATACAAGGAAGCATACAGTGTAAATACATATTATTGGACTATATTCTCATCCTCACCTCAAGTCGACACTGTCTCTATAGATGGCATGTTGGTTGCCAATCCCACCAAGATACCAAGGGAACCAACATGTAAATTAGATAATAAAGAGGAAGAAGAGGCAACCTCAGAAAATGGAAAAGAGAAATCCAAGTCAAAACCCATCAAAAAATTAGTTTCGGTGGATGCAGAAAAGTACAAATGGCTAGTGGGAAAGCTCCTCTACCTATCTGATACACGCCCTAATATAAGTTATTTGAGGGTGCAGTAAGTCGCTTCTCTAATCAGCCTTTGGAAAATATGGAGGTTGTCTACGGAATACTTCACAATTTGAAAATGACACCATGCAGGTTTGATAAAAGCTCTAGGGAAATCAAAATATATACTGATGCTAATTATGGAGTTTCTATACCAAACAGAAGACCAATTTCAGGATATTGCACAATGGTTTGCATAAATCTTGTAACAGGATTAGATTTATCTCTTAGATGTTATCTTCCTAATCTATGCTAGGCGGAAACAATCAAATCCCTTGATTTTAGGCAATTTATCTCATTATTTGTTGATTATGTAAATCTAAATAATCCTAGGATTAACTACTGAATTAGGCTTGCTGCCTATATATGACTGCGCTTTATTTGATTGAATAGGACCACCTTGGAACCCTAAGAAAATTGAGTTGGTCATATCTTTGACTTACTATATTTTAGAGAAAGAAATAGAGAAGTAGGGTGGCTTCAGGTTGGCTCTTGTTGAAGTGGCTATGCAAGTCACTTTTCGAATCTTCAAATATTCAATCTGATTTAGAGGAGGGCAGAGAAGAATTTTGAATTGTGGCTTGTCCCTTGGGGTTGAGAGCGCCATTCCTCTCGAAAGATTGGCAATCTGTTATTTGTTTTATGTTCTGCTGTAAGAGTTCTGTTCATTATCATCGAAGTTTGTAATCGTTTCCTCACCTATGTCAGTGAAAAAATGTAGTGTTTTATCACTTAATGCAACGAATTTTTAGCTTTTAATTGTATTTCTGCATCTAAGTCTGTCTGCATTTATCAAGGGTTATAACAAAAGACAATACAGCATTTATTCCTTTATTGTGTCTTGCAGATAAAGGTAATATTGTGAGGCTCTCTCTAGTTAAGGTATATCCGAAGGTTCTGCATAGTCTTGCCTTGGCTATCCAACCACCCTATATGGCTCTGGCCTTTGTTTCTATGAGCTCTTTTAGTAACTCTCTAGCTACCTTTGCTCCTAGAGGAGTTCTGAACAATGGAAAGCTTGTTCCTCCATTATGTGCAAAGGACATCTGCCTTGACCAGCTTCATCAGCTATGCCCCTGTGGATTGCAAGTTTGCCTATTTATTAAGTTCTTTGTTTTTGTTTTTATTTTTTTGGGTATGAGTAGTTACTGCAGATTGGGCGTTTTTGTTTTGTCTCTCGAGTGTTCCTAAACATGCATTGAATTTCATGTTTCAGATTTAGAAGTGTAGGCCCAACTTTACTTGTATCTTTTTACTAGTTTGTTTAATAAATTGACTTTTATATTAAGAAAAATGGTGAAGACAATCATGTGTTTAGGGTCAACTTAGAAAACTTGTCCTGCCATATGGGTGATGATTATTTACACAGTAGTAAATCACCTCCGAGAGAGCCAACAGTTATCACTTTGGTTCTTTGTTGTAATGGACTTCAAGAGTTCACTGCCTAATAAACTCTAATTATTCAGGCAATCCTTGAATTAGGAATCATTAACACAAGGGGTCTCAAAAAACATCAACAAAGTAATGCTTCATTCAAACAGCAAGCACATCAAAAACAGATATATCTGTAACAGATTATATGTAAATATCAAGAACCGAATGCCAAATGACACTTACGGACAAGAGATATATGTGTGTGTGAATTAATCATCAAAAAAGAGCAGTTCAAAACCTTGCATAGTCATACCTCAGCACGTGTGGACTTATTAGAGTTTCCTAACTTGCCACATACAAAGCATTGGTGCTGCTTATATTCACAATTTTTGCATACAAAACTCTGGATCTCCTGCCAAATTCCATCCAAGACAAACAAAATACAGAAAGAACAAGTAAATAGGAAAAGACAAGTAATACAGAGATATAAATATGATAACATGCACATACATTGACTTCCTCCTGAGTATATCCAAGAGAGTCACAATCTTCACTATCTTCCTCTGTCGCATGGAATGACCTCATGCATATTCCGTCACAACTATATTTATAATTTTAAACTTCATTATGAGAAAAGAAACTCAGAATTCGATTAAAAAAAAGGAGGTAAAGAAATCTATATATTGAGCACAGGAACAGATTAGTTTATAAAACAGGAATTCATACCACAACAATGTACCACCATTGTCACAAAGTACACAAACCGAATCAAACAAGCAATCATCTTTTCCAGTCTCTTCATCAGCTTCAGCGTCATCAATGACATCATCTTCAACTATAAAATCTGACTTTGCTAAATTATTATCTTCCTGAAGTTTGGATATCAAATCTTGAAGATTATTTATAACTAACAAATGGAATTATATAAAAAGTGTTGAAGGGAAAAACACAACAGAGAGGAATAAGTAATTAACATTAAACGGACCTCATCAAGCACTTTGACATTTCCCGGCTTCTCAAGAAACATGAGTAAAAGCTGTCCAAAGCATGTAATTATCATTAGATCCTTATGTGTCACATTCATGAAAATTAATAAAAAAATCTTCTAACAACTAACACAATTAAAATCCTGGCCAATCATGCTCTTGTTAATATTATAATTTACTACTACTACCACCACAACACTTAACCTCACTGCAAATTAACTTAACCTGGCTACCACCACAACAACAATAATAACAAGGAGCCTCATTCCACTACGTGGAATTGGCTACAAAGATTGCATGCCACTATTGTGCTATATTAACACAATAAGCCAGTCAAGAAGAAATGCTACCACTTTGAAGGATACTTGAGAAAGACAATGAGTCAGACTCTGCACCTAGGGCAAATATGGTACAATCAAGTAAGACTATTATAGCCTAAATGCTACAGTCACAAGAGATAGCATTGTTGACTTGAGAGCTATAGATCATATGAGTAGTTGTAAAATTATCTTTAGAACTCTCAAATATTATCTTGAGGTTCTGAAGGTGAAAGTTCCTAATGGAATCTTCTCTAAAGCATGTGATAGAGGGAATATCGAATTATCTAACAATTTCATAATACAGAATGTCCTACTCATCCCTGAGCTCCAATGTAATCCGTTGCTAGTTAGCAAAATGACAAAAAATAAATTGCACAAAGTAATCCTCGATTATGTTGGCTGTATTTTGTAGGACTCGGTATCAAGGAGGACAATTGGCAATGTTAGGGAACAGAACAGACTCTACTACATTGAGGTACTAGATCCAAGAATAAACATGTCAGAAGATCTTTGTTTAGTTCTAATTCATTGAATAAAGCCTAATAAAATTTAGCATTTTGTCAAAGCGAAGCTTCCTATATCCATGGATAGGAATAAGGATGGCTCTATCACTGACAGAATATCTACCAATAGGTACAAGAATGTCATGGGATAACCTACCTATTTGGTCAAGTGATACACAACCTGTTATGGCACAGAATATAGATTAGGCAAAATATGGAGCTTTAGGAATAAGAACATGTTAAGGTATGCAGATAGCACAACTACTTAAGGAAAAAGAAATTGTTCCTCCAACTCCTATGAAGGTGCTATGTAATGACATCACGACCATAGATATTGCCATATCAAGAAAATGTTATGTGATATTGCAAGAATGCATGTATAAGCTAGGCCAGTACATGAGTTTAGCAAAGATAGGAAAATATAGGTTAAATTTAATCTAAAATGTAATTAACATAAAAGTAAGGATAAAATAAAATAATGAAGGATAGGACAAAATAGTAGAAACGATAATAACAACCACGACAACGCCGACAACAACCCTATCAAACATTAAACTAAATAGAATCAAAAATTACTTAGGCTTCCAGTAATGATAAACATTTGTTGTATTCTTAAAATCTCAATCACTAGTATAACTCAAAACACTCATTTCTTAGCCATGAACATTTGCTGTATTGTTAAAATCAATTGGATAAATGTCTCACCAAAAATAAATCAATTGGATAAATGTGCGCCAACAAAGGTAGTACATGTGGCTTTTGAATTTCAACTTCCTCCAAAGTGCACCCGATTTTTCATGTAAATTTATTGAACCATAACAAAGGAACATTGGCACACTGGATCACCTATTTTGCTACTTGAGTAGGCACGCCTACTCTTGAATTGGTGCACACCTCTCAACTGATACAACTCTTGCTATATGGGCAATTCTTAACTCATTTCCCAACATAACCTCCTGCTTGGCTATTATTGTAATTTCACAATTCCTGTTGATATCTTCTGATGTAACTGCCCCACTACTTCCCAATTGCAATATGGCATCGCATAACAGCCCCCACTTCCCCCCCCCCCCCAAAAAAAAAAAATTGT